>JAVTVY010046212.1:0-20171 GCA_036873755.1 Hanleya hanleyi | reverse complement strand
AAGCAACTGACCTGTCATGCTCTATACGATCCATTTCAGGTCGAACTTCGGCAACAGCATCACCAAACAGTAAAGAAGGAGCCGTAGATGTCTCTAGTAGACTCCTCTTTACAGCTTCCGGTGTGTAACTATGCATAAAAGGAATGAAGGCCTTTCTCCTTAAATACACTAGCATAGAAGATAGGTAGGCATTGTGTACCAGTAAATCTTCTACAGCACCGGAAGCAATCTTCTGGTAGTCAAGAACGAGGTTTATACCCTCCTGTAACTGTTCTTGACTCTCCGCGCCCGACAGCGAAAATAAACCATCCTTTATGGCTTTAAGAAACCAGTCAAGGTGATTCGTAATCACCACTCCTTGTCGAGCAGTTTCCTCAAGTACTGCGGCCTGTTTGTTCGTGCAAGGAACATCCGGATTACTAGGCACTTTAGTATTGCTAGAGCATAAATACTGAAAGTCGCCGTTCACCTCTGCAGACCGGAAGCTAAACGGTGAGTTATGCACGCCGTAACTTCGTGTGTTTGGCTTCTGTACTGGGAACGGACCAGAAGATCCTGCAGGGCGGAAGCGAGCTTTTGGTCTCAACCTTATAGCACGTTCCTCCTGCGTAGTGGGTTCTGCTAACGTTCTATGGAATAAATGGCAGATAGAATGAATAGCAGTTGAGGCCGGCAGCGTGGTAGCCGACCTCGTAACCCGGTTTGACTCTCCTGATTCAGTTTCAATATCCCCCGCATGTGGGACCGGAAGCTGCATATCAGGAATTAAGTCATAGATGCCGGAAATAAGTTCATAATATTTCCTAGCATCCGGATCAGTATTGGTAGGTTCATTCAATTCAGATCTACCGTACTGGTCCCTATCCACTTCCATAGCTTCCGGGGCTTCCTGCCCGGAGGGAGTATTGGAAGGGATAGTCCTCGACAAATTAGCTTCCGGTTTCCTAGACTGTTCAGTCAAAACCGGAAGCAGTGGCGTACTACTTCGGAATTGACTGGTCATCATCTCTCTCAATTCCTTCATTTCCTCACGTTGCTGTTCCATACCGCGCAGTATGGCAGCCAAAGTGGGATCAGTCACTTGAGAGTGGACCGGAAGCAAGGCCTGACGAGGTGTGTTCACACTCAAGGACCCTCCAGCTGGGCGTGAGCACGGCCACTGTAAAGGTCGGTGAACGGGCATACGAGGTCGTAAACCGGAAGCACGTATAGGAGGACGCATCATACGATAAATTCCCGGTCCCGTACCTCGAACACCACCGGAAGCAGATATCTGACCTAAGCCACGCAAGGGCGAAGGTAGACCAGCAACCGGATGCCGCATAATTTGAACTGGTCTGATTGAGGGTTCTTGATAACGCAACTCAGACACAGGCAAAAAAATTTGACATATTATGGTTACCTGGATACATACCATACTGCCGTTGTTGCGGGAACCTTAATCTCTGGTGGCCCAGAAGGCTCGTAGACACAAACGTCTCGGCAAGGGAACGAGGAAGGCCACCAGAGTAACCGGAAGCAGGTTGAAAAAATTCAGACAAACCGGAAGCAGCAGTTAAAGGCGTAACTGAGCGACCGGGAAGTCCAGGCCTCGACAGCGTCGAGGAAGGTATTTTCCCAACCCCGGACCCAAATGAAAATTTAACATTAGGCTCCTCACTGGTGCTGCCCAAGTTTTCATAATCATAAGTTGACTCCGATCGTGCGATCGGAGTCCCCTGACTTTCCCACGCTAAGCCTGGGTCCGTCACCGATTTCCCTTCATCGTCACATCCAGGCGTCCGCTCAATAGGAATCTCCACTTCCACAGTCGTCGTCGTACCAGATTCCATATCCTCGATTACTCCTTCCACTTGTACCAACCGGGTCGATCCCTTACCTGATTGACCCTTCACCTGGCCTGAAATGGAAGCATCGTGAGCGGGGGGGGGGCGTTTGTTTATCTTTATTTACATCCAATAGGCTGACTAATGGAGTCCCAGCTACTGAACTAACAAACCCCCTAGACTCCTCGCCTACATTAGAACGAGGAGACTGTGCTACATACGTCTCGTTTGCGATATTGGCAGGCATAACGACACCATTCCCTTCGTTAGCTGCCAGAGAACCGGCCAAATAAACCTGGAATATGCCGGGCGCCCACACAATACACTCTTCACAGGCCGTGTCCCATGTACAGATTCTACCCTGGCGGCATGGCGGACACACTGAGTGAAGGTCATAACTTGGCTTGTCACCTCCACAAGACATGCATGACATTTGAGACATATTATGAGCCATTATTACGCTGATAACTTAGAGAATACTTCCCAAAGGGTTTCTTGCAGGAAATCAGACGTCTGAGGTAATCCAACTGTGAGTAGTTTCGCTAGAAAAGGCACTTTTTCACGGAGTTGACAATGTTTACTTCCAGCCCTACGAAGCAGTAGAACAAGAAGTAGAATTGTGGGTAGCTATGCAATCAGGTGACTAGCAGGGGAGATAACTGTGTCATTTAAATTCTTACTGTGATATTTCCTGTAGACAAGAAATGCAAAGAGTGGAAGTGAGGTAAGTTTTCAGCGCAAATAACACAATCCCAACCGTCCTCTCACCTATGTCAAGGCGCTCCCCAAGTTTGAAGTAGATCAGTTGAATCGTACTCCAGTTATTGTCCGGACAAGATCCAACTGCTTATAATCCAATATGGCTGATGGCGGCCATATTAGATTACACACATTGCTGAAAAACAATCCCAACCGTCCTCTCACCAATGTCAAGGCACACCCCAAGTTTGAAGTTGATTGGTTAAATCGTTCACGAGTTATTGTCCGGACAAGAAAATCTAAGATCCAACTGCTTATAATCCAATATGGCTGACGGCGGCCATATTGGATTATGTACATTGCTGAAAAACAATCCTAACCGTCCTCTCACCGATGTCAAGGCACTCCCCAAGTTTGAAGTAGATCAGTTGAATCGTACTCCAGTTATTGTCCGGACAAGATCCAACTGCTTATAATCCAATATGGCTGACAGCGGCCATATTGGATTTTGTACATTGCTGAAAAACAATCCCAACCGCCCTCTCGCCAATGTCAAGGCACACCCCAAGTTTGAAGTTGATCGGTTAAATCGTTCACGAGTTATTGTCCAGACAAGAAAATCTTACGGAATTACGGACACCAGTGTTTCTAAGTCCCCCTCCCCCCCCCCTACTAAGTAGCGGGGGACAATAATACTAAACCAGATGAGTGAAATCTCATCTACCCACAGAAAGGGGAGATAACTCATCTACCCACAGAAAGGGGAGATAACTCATCTACCCACAGAAAGAAAGGGGCAGGAACTTCAAAACTCCAGTTTTATTTTTATTTTATTATTGCTTTCAATCTTGAAAAAAAAGAAAACGCCTGTGAATCGAGAAATAAAATCGGTGTTGCCTTACACTCTTATACAAGTTCACCATATGTTTTTAACTTTAAAACGTGGAATTAAGAATATCTTACCTGTAACAATCGTAGCCTCCTCTCATTGTCAAATTTGCCCATCGCTAACCAGTACCATTCTATCACAGGATGCTTGTCATGGTAGCCTACAACAACAACAACACAGCCAATGAGCTGGTGACAACAACAACAACACAGCCAATGAGCTGGTGACAACAACAACACAGCCAATGAGCTGGTGACAACAACAACACAGCCAATGAGCTGGTGACCGTGGAGGATCAGCAGGGTAAGTTACACCTTTGCTAGCAGTGCCTTTATTAAGAATTGTATTTTTAGAATTGGAGCAGCCATCAAGGGAAGAAACTGATATTAAACAGAGAAAATACGAGTCGGTGAGTAAATAGGATTCTATCGGTTTTTCAACAATTGTTCAGCCATATCACGATGATATCTACATGAAACAGAGCAGCCTTAAAGTGTAACTGTGGCACTTGTGTAAGTTTATGCCATATTCAAAACGAGAGATCCTGAAGGATCTTGGCGCCCACCATTGTCCGATAATTGTAAGCTAATGACAAGAGGATCTTTTTGTCCATTGTTACTAGAACAAACGATTGATTTGTAATTTTGTTTACAGAATTTCGAATCTGCGCAAAAAAGATCGAAAAAGGGACACTGGAAAACACCAATATATAATATTTCTAAGTTTCAAGATTTCTAGAAACTGTACTTATGTCGGTTGTTATAGTACAAGAGAAATGAGCAAAGTTAGTCTGAAAGTCAATGTACATGTACGGAGGATCCTTCGTCTTCATTCTGTAGTATTTTTATTCTATTTTTTCTTTGCACGCGTCATCATTGGGTACTGGAAGCGAAGACAAATCTCTTTGACACTTTGGCATACTTGAGATTTTATAATTAAGAACGAATGCTAATTCTGTTCTGTTTACTGGGCTAGTTTGAGATATCTCTTTTAAGATACCATGCTCGAAAATAGTAAGATGGTACAATAATACTGAAGGGATCCGGTCCGCGCAGTAATGTTGAAACATTGAAAGTGTCTGAATCCTGATTATCTCCCTTGGATCATAACATGCAGTAGTCTACAGTTGTCGAGTTGTGACATTGTGTCACAGGAGTGACGTCCCTTCATGTAGCTGACCCGTCGGCAGACGAAAGGGTGGGGCAGTTCACTTGCAACTGCATGGACTAAAGAAAACTGATTTAAAATTTGAAGAAATACATTTTAATTCCAAATTATTTGAACTCCTTGATATGGAAGGTGAAGATATGGATATTCTCTATAGTCAAAAAATAGAATATGCCCCACCGTTTGATCCGCCGACTCTTGTGATGCAACGTCACAACTCGGGAATACCGTATTAATTTGAAGCGTAACTTGGATTTTCGAATCGGACCAAAAAAGGTATCTTGCACAACTAGGCCCCATGTGGGACCCGTGTACAAAATTTCAGAAAGATCCATGAAATATTTCCTGAGAATTCACGATAACAATGTTTCAAGGGGAAATCCAAGATGGGCGCCTGGTGGCCATATTGGATTTTCGAATCGGACCGAAAAAGGTATTTTGCACAACTAGACCCCAAGGGGAACCTATGTACCAAATTTGTGAAAGATCCCTGCAGTACTTCCTGAGAAATCATAATAACAAAGTTGCATGGGAAAATCCAATATGGCCGCCTGGTGGCCATACTGGATTTTCAAATCGGACCAGAAAAGGTATCTTGCAAAACCCAAGGGGAAACTGTGTACCAAATTTGAGAAAGATCCATGCTGTAGTTCATGAGAAATCGCAATTAAGAGTTTCATGAGAAAAAACCAAGATGGCCGCCTGATGGACATATTGGATTTTGGAATCGGATCAGAAAAGGTATCTTGCACAACTGGAGCACAAGGGGAACCTGTGTCCCAAATTTGAGAAAGATCCAGGCAGTACTTCCTGAGAAATCACGATAACAAAGTTTCATGGGGAAATCTAAGATGGCCGCCTGGTGGCCATATTGGATTTCCGATTCGGACCGAAAAACGTATCTTGCACAACTAGACCCTAAGGTGAACCTGTGTACCAAATTTGAGAAAGATCCATGCAGTACTTCCTGAGAAATGAGGATAAAGTTTCATGGGCAAATCCAAGATGGCTGCCTGGTGGCCATATTGGATTTTCGAATCGGACCAGAAAAGGTATCTTGCACAACTAGTCCCCAAGGGGAACCTGTGTACCAAATTTGAGAAAGATCCATGCAGTACTTCCTGAGAAATCGTGATAACAAGGTTTCATGGGGAAATCCAAGATGGCTGCCTGGTGGCCATATTGGATTTTCGAATCGGACCGGAAAAGGTATCCTGCACAACTAAACCCCAAGGGGAACCTGTGTACCAAACTTGAGAAAGATCCATGCAGCAGTTCCTGAGAAATCGCGATAACAAGGTTTCATGGGGAAATCCAAGATGGCTGCCTGGTGGCCATATTGGATTTTCGAATCGGATCAGAAAAGGTATCTTGCACAACTAGACCCCAAGGGGAACCTGTGTACCAAATTTGAGAAAGATCCATGCAGTAGTTCCTGAGAAATCGCGATAACAAGGTTTCATGGGGAAATCCAAGATGGCTGCCTGGTGGCCATATTGGATTTTCGAATCGGACCAGAAAAGGTATCTTGCACAACTAGACCCCAAGGGGAACCTGTGTACCAAATTTGAGAAAGATCCATGCAGTAGTTCCTGAGAAATCGCGATAACAAGAATTGTTTACAGACGGACGGACGGACGGACGAAAAGTGATTTGAACAGCCCACCATCTGGTGATGGTGAGCTAATAACGATGTGAATAACAAAACGTAGTGAAGTTTTCCCCCAAAATTTCTCTCGTATTCTATCTCAGAGGATTCAAAGGCAGATTTCTACAGTGAGAGAGAAATTTTGCACTGCCTCTTTTGACGTCAGAGATGATGTTAACCACGTCATACTTCGAGCAACCTGCACTGTCTGCAGGACGTCGCGGCAATGCAGAGAATGAAACAGTTTTGTAACAATGTTGCGTTGTGACATGGTTTATCGTTCGAAAATAACGTCACAAGTTCCGACATGCTTGTGGCGCCGTGCACTATAATAACATTAACAACACTGAAATTAAAGTCTTAAAACAAGAAAAAAGATATAAATTCTATAATTTGGAAGATTATCTTGGATATGACGTAAACTTGCAAAAGTACCACAGTTACACTTAAATGCTGCCTAGCGATAGTGCTGCCTTACCAAAGCACCATGTTATACAGGCAGACACAATATTTCACCCAGTCACATTAACTGGATACCAGTCAACCAGTCCTTCATCCATTCTGTTATTGCTCAAGCGACTCCTACTGCTTTAGCGAGGTAGTAACTAGTTCCATATTTTAAGTTTAAGTATCACTCGACCTGAGGTCCGAGAAATTAGGTGATACTTCAGTAAATTTAATATAAAGTTGTAGTATTCGATGAAACCCTCAGTCCACATAAATTTGGTCATAATTATGTCTTAATTTTTCCTTAGTTGACATGAACATCAGACTATTGAAACATCAATGTACCTGATCTGTATTCTGTGTTCCGTCGCCAGTCGTCAATGTCTATTTCAGGCATACCGGCTATCACCAGCTCAAGTTCCCTTGCATCAAACACAGACACCAGACGATGATCTATCACCTGTGGAGACAATAATGTTGTACAAATATTCTTGAATATCGGATATAAACAATCAAATATTTGCTTTACCGCACTCCAATGAGTGCTAAGTTGTATAAATTATAACTCTTTTATGTATACAGAGAGAAGTAAATGCAGAATCAAGTGCATCTTTGCTAAATACAAGAAATTCAGTACCTAAGTTTCAATGTCCTTGCAACAGCAACTGAGATCCAGTCCAGAGAAAATTGGCATACAGACAGATTTGAGAGACATTTGGAGGTGCAAACAAAAGCAGGACAGTGAAAATCTAATATAATATATATAGGGAATCTGCTACGTGAGTTTGAATATTTTAGCACCAAAAGTAACTGATATATACGGTCAGGACAATGGTGTGTATATGTACAGATAGAATCTCCAATGAAATGCCATTTCATATATACAGAGAGAAGTTGTTACGGTTAACAAGTCTACTTCAGTGCATGACTGATATATACAGGGTATATGGACAACCAAAAAAACAACTATGTCATGAGGTTTTGCATATTGACACACAAAGAGACATGACTGATGAAGGTGAAAACGAACATACAGTGGTAAAACTGGACAGTGCACAGCTGCTGAAATCAGGGTTTCTCAGGCCTAAGTTTTAGAATCATAGCACCAAACAGTTATGGTTTGATCTGCTTTTGTGCATGGGCATGACTATTTTGTTTTCTTAGGAATTTGGTCTTAATTTCACAGAGCATCCTCCAGGCATTTCCTGAACTATTGACCCCACATACCAAGCTCAAGGCCGTGTAAAAGCACACGTCATAGAAGCTCCGCATCAAACATTCTCTTTGTTCTTACCTCATAGAAGCCCCGGACCAAGCATTCCATTTGTTCCGTAACTCCTCTCTCCAATCTCCATTTCACAACCTTGTCGATATATTCTTTCTTGTTCTTCTCCGTCACAGGTATGTTCTTCCCATTTGGCTTCAGCTCTCTCTCTGTAACCTGTGAAGGAGATCATAGTCCAGTATGGATATCTACAGTAACACCAATCCATCAAAGGATATCTTCCACTTTGAAAGATGATTGGTCAATTCAAATTTTCTAAAAGAAATCCAGCATTTTCATTGGCTTGTGGAAGTGGAACAACATTCAGCCAGAGTAAAGATTCATTTAAAGAATTGATGTGTAACAATATTAAACTGCCTTGTCTCCGAAACCAAAGAGGAACTGAATTGTGAAGACTGGCCAATAAGATGTCCTCATATAAACTCATGACCAACATCGGACTTACTGACAAACACCATTGAGAACAGAGTTAATTTTAAACTGAAACTTTCCAACTGATCAAAGATAATCATCAATACCAGTATCCACAAGATGGTGTCGCCGCCAATGGTGGGCAAATTACGATCACGATAACCCTTGTTTCATCATCAAAACATTATATATATATAAAACTTTATTTATCGAGGGTAAATCTGTCAGTTACAAAAACTGTTCTTCCCAGAGGCCCTTCAGAGATACATGTAATAATGAACAAATCACATGAAATATAATATAAAATACAGAACAGAATAGAATATATACAGGTGTATGAATAGATTTAACAATGAGTAAATGATATGGCGAGACATTCCAGTAATCACACTAAACATCTGTATTTTGGCTCCTGATTGTGTTCATAAGTCTTGACTTGAAAGCATTGAGGGATGGGGCATCCTTGAGATGTTTGTCAAGAGAATTCCACAACTTGGCTCCTGAATAACTTAAGCTCTGCTTTAGGTAATTTGTTCTTGGTCGAGGAAGGTACAGTTTGTTGTTTTCGGCTGATCTGAGGTTTTGGTTTGTTACATCATTTATATATTGAAAAAGACAGTTGAGATAAGGTGGGCATAGATTATGAATGATCTTGAACATAAAGACAGCCTTTTGATAAGTTAGTCTATCATGCACACTGGTCCAGTTGAGTTCTTGAAATAGTGTCTTGGTTGGAGTGAGATAGTGAGCATTCAATATCATTCTTGCTGCTCTTTTCTGCAATTTATAAACCCGGTCCATTTGAGAAGCAGTTGCATCTCCCCAAATTGTAAGACAGTAATCCATGTGTGGGAGAACATATGCATTGTAGAATAACAGCTTTGCTTCTTTCCTAAGGAGGTTCCTATGTCTGTATAGGATGCTAAGTTTGGCAGAAATTTTATTACAAACAGGGTTGTGGTTGTTATTGTGACACCGACTTATTTGCATCATGACGTTCAATGGACATTGGCTTATCAGTTGACCAATCAAAACTGGTGTTACAAACCCACTTGATTAACATCTCTGTGAAGTCACTGGTCAAATAGTTGACCAATCAGAACTAGTCTTACGAACCCACCTGACCAAACACCTCCTCATTGATTGAGAAAGTGAGATCCATATCCAGTTCTGTGATGTCATTGTCTTTGATCCATAGCAAACTCTGGTGAAATTCTGCATCTAACGATTCCAGATCTCCTAACGACCAAGGCCTGCAAATACAAGATGTGCATCAGTGATACTGTTGTAATGTCGTTGTTGTTCACCAGTATGAGGCAGTGTTGTTGATTTAGCTAGTCAAAGACACAGTCGTGTTTACTATCGTACAGAATCCCTGTACAATTGTCTGAACATGGGGGGGCAGTGTTCAGACACAAGAGTCATCAATATGCTTATAAATCCATATCACTCGAGGCCTGAATATTTCTAGGTTTCATTTAAACTTGCACTGGAATAGGGCACAGAGAGTACAGCTATCTTGTAAGTTTGTTCTCGAATATCATATCATAAAAAAGTTCAGATCGCTATTGTTAACTGATATTGGTTAATTATTTAACCCACTTTAACCCATGCGCTCGCTATATGCAAAGAGTTGAGTTGTCCATATGGTGCGCACTGGGCTGTCTGCTCAACAATTATCAGGTTAGGGCGATCCCGCTCTCTAAAGTTGAGGTACGTACTTGTAACAGAGCACATCTA
This sequence comes from Hanleya hanleyi, assembly GCA_036873755.1. NCBI lineage: Eukaryota > Metazoa > Mollusca > Polyplacophora > Lepidopleurida > Hanleyidae > Hanleya > Hanleya hanleyi. Next base: position 10,059 of record JAVTVY010046212.1, on the reverse strand, counting down.
ATGCTGCCACATCTAATGCTGTCTGCCGTAGGCAGACATGACACCTCACTCAGTCACATTATACTGACACCGAGTGAACCAGTCCTTCTTCTATCCTCTTAATGCTGAGCGTAAGTAAGGAAGCAACAAGTTCCATTTTTCAAGTCTTTGGAATGACCTGGCCTGAGATTAATCACCGTACCTACAGCTTACGAGGCCAACGCTCTAACCATTAGGCTACCACAATCAGAATTTATTGAGCAAAAATGACCTTTTTTTACCTCCATTTTAGAGAGCGGGATCTCCCTAACCTGCTTATAGTGTCATTAGAGCAGAGTAGTTGGGTAGTACTTACACTCGTAGTAACGTCTTGTAGAAAGGCCTGGTGAAGAAGGCGTCCAGTAAGTACTGGTGAACCAAGGCTAGGGCCAACACACGACCAGCAAACCTAAACCTACAAGTCAAAACAGATCACAGTGAATAGGCTATCAACAAGATAGGATGATTTGACCCATTTAAGACTATACTTTATTGACAACTTTTTGAAGATAATTCTGCTTCCCAAGGGATGAGGGCTGTTCCATTTAAAAAGGTATGGGAGGAGCGGAAGGCAGCTTTGAATTATACCCCACCACCCATGTAAATTTTATTGGCCTTCCTAATGTTGTAACATGGATTGAAGGGAATTTCCTCCTATGACCCATAGAATAATATATTGAGTGCCTTCCTCTCCTCCCATACCTTTTTAAATGGAACAGCGCTGAGAATGAGCCGGGTAATCTCATTCATGGCTGCATCGGATTGTACAATTCCTATAGTCAGATATACCCTTGCATTGCATAGGGTTCAAATGTGGCACACAGTATATGTACCCAAGGCTGTCGACCACCCCACACTGTCTGTTACTAAAAGGAGCAAAGTGGGTTCAGGATGTGATAGCTAAACTAGACATTGTACTGTGTACTCAGATTGTAAAATAGTTGAGCATCTAAGTTGCGGGTGTTCAGAGGGTGTTACACCCACAGTTTATCTAACTAGAGGGTGTTACACCACAGTTTATCTAACTTGAGGGCGTTCAGAGGGTGTTACACCCACAGTTTATCTAACTAGAGGGTGTTACACCCACAGTTTATCTAACTTGAGGGTGTTCAGTGGGTGTTACACCCACAGTTTATCTAACTGGAGGGTGTTCAGTGGGTGTTACACCCACAGTTTATCTAACTTGAGGGTGTTCAGAGGGTGTTACACCCACAGTTTATCTAACTTGAGGGTGTTCAGAGGGTGTTACACCCACAGTTTATCTAACTTGAGGGTGTTCAGAGGGTGTTACACCCCCAGTTTATCTAACTTGAGGGTGTTCAGAGGGTGTTACACCCACAGTTTAGGTGCTTACACACTCTGGCAATGGGAGAATAGGTCATCTGTGAAACCTAGTGTCAATAATTAATTTACAACATCTTCCTGTTTTACACAGTGGATAGAAGCTCACACAAACAATATATTTTCTTAACCGTGCTATGACCAAATTATTCTGCAGTCCCTTTCCCAGCAAAGTCATTGGTTTGATCAATATAGACCCTAGACTGTCAGTGCATGGTTCATGGTTTGATATACAACACAATCTAAGCAGACATCTGTCATGTCTGTGTAGGAAAAACCTCAAGTCCATGTGCACCAAAAAAAACTTTACCATTCGTGCGCATTCTCTGTAAAAGACGACATTGGGCTGATTTGCACGGTGTAGGTGTCGTTGGCAGAGTATTCAAATAGACCATAATATGGGTTGAAGAGCTCTCTTGAAAGGAGGAAGAAAAATTCTCTGGATGGTCCGCCATAGTCTAACCTGTAATGCAGAATTGTGTAATCAACACTACATAGAAAATAATATCGACTTCTTTTGAAATCTAGATGAACAGGAGATGGAATTATTCTGCCATTCTTCCCTATCAAGTGAATTATATATTGATACAATACTTCAAAGGAACTGTGTGAGAAACTGATGTTAACACTTGATTTTCATCGGCTTGATTTGATTAATGATAATTACACTGCCCCAAACGACAGAGGTGACAGATTTGTAAAACTGTCAAGTTTATTTTTTTTCGAATGCAAGAGGTCAAAGGTGAATGGTAATAATTAAAGGTAAATGCATGCATTAAATAAAGGGGCTATGGGAGGATAAGTGGTACCATTGAGCGGGTGCTTTGAAAAGTTTGACTGTGGATGGATAAGGAATAAAGAAATGAACTCACCCCTCCTCCCCCGAGAAGGAGATGTATAATTTGCTTTTCTGTAACTCCTTTTTAGATGTGGACATGATCTTGTTGAAGGCATCTTCTAGTACGTGGTCTCGTCTTACATTGATTCTGTGGGAACAGAAGGGGGAGGTAAATCTATGTCATTAACTAAGGCTGACTAAAATTTAACTCTAGTTTCACAGGCACTTCTTGAAACAAGCGTTCTGAGAACTCCAACATCTCGCCTTGCGGGGTCATCCGGCGAAAGTGCCGCAGTATTGAAAGCATACTGGTAGAGCAAACAATAAGGTCTGGAATAGGTGATGTGGTACAGACAATAATGTCTGGAATAGATTATCTGGTACAGACAATAACATAAGTCCCATGTGGGATTACTGGCATATAAGTTAATCCCATGTAGGATGGATAGGTCAGTGCCGTCGGATTACTGGCGCACAGGGCAGTCCAGTGTGAGATTACTGCTGGATAGGTCAGTCCCATGTGAGATTACTGCTGGATAGGCCAGTCCTGTGTAGGATTACTGCTGGGTGGACCAGTCCAATGTGTTATTACTGATGGATAGACCAGTCCCCTGTGGGATTACTGCTGGATAGTCCAGTCCTGTGTAGGATTACTGCTGGGTGGACCAGTCCAATGTGTTATTACTGATGGATAGACCAGTCCCCTGTGGGATTACTGCTGGATAGTCCAGTCCTGTGTAGGATTACTGCTGGGTGACCAGTCCAATGTGTTATTACTGATGGATAGACCAGTCCCCTGTGGGATTACTGCTGGATAGTCCAGTCCTGTGTAGGATTACTGCTGGGTGGACCAGTCCAATGTGTTATTACTGATGGGTAGACCAGTCCCCTGTGGGATTACTGCTGGATAGTCCAGTCCCAAGTGAGATTACTGCTGGATAGACCAGTCCTGTCTGGGATTACTGCTGGATAGATGAGTCTCGTTTGGGATTAATGCTGGATAGGACAGTTCCGTGTGGGATTACTGCTGCATAGGCAGTCCAGTGTGGGATTACTGCTGCAGACGGCAATCCTGTGTGGGATTACAGCGGGATAGGTCAGTCCCATGTAGAATTATGGCTGGATAGGTCAGTGCCATGTGGGATTACTGCTGCATATTGCAGTCCAGTGTCATATTACTTCTGGATAGGTCAGTCCCATGAGAGATTACTGCAGCATAGGCCAGTCCCGTGTGGAATTACTGCTGGATAGGCCAGTCCCATGTGGGATTACTGCTGGATAGGCCAGTCCGGTCTGGGATTACTGCTGGATAGGTCAGTCCCATGTGGCATTACTGCTGAATAGGCCAGTGCCATTTGGGATTACTGCTGGATAGACCAGTTCGGTCTGGGATTACTGCTGGATAGTTGAGTTCCGTATGGGATTACTGCCGGATAGGCCAGTCCCGTGTGGCATTACTGCTGGATAGGCCAATGCCATTTGGGAATACAGCTGGATAGGTCAGTCCCGTGTTGGATTACTGCCGGAGAGCTGTGACCTAGGAAAACATGAAACATGTCCACCAAGTTTTATAATCATCCCACGAAAGGTTCAACAAACTTTCCATGTACAGATCTACATGTAAATGTTTGCCCAACAAAAACCTTATCAATGGAAAGGTACAAAGTCTAAACTGCAATAATTAGGACAAAAAATTCATATTTAATGTCATATTTCTTAAACAGCACAAACACATCGTCGAATCACATTGAACTTGGGTAGCAAGTGTCAAACTCATCCAATGAAAGCTGACAGCTTCAGAAAACTTTCCATGTACAGGTGTACATGTATATACATGTACATTATTATTGGCAGATTACTTAGACAAAACCCTCAGAATCTGAACAAAAATTAATATTTCATCTCCTAAATAGCACAGGTACATCTTCTATCATAAGAAACATGTGTACCAAGTTTCATAATCATTCAATGACAGCTGACAACTGCAGCAAACTGTGGTGCACAGATGTACATGTGCACTTCAGCTAAACGCAAAACTCTATCATTTGCCATAATTTGGAGAAATATTAATATTTCATCTCAAAAATAGCACAAGTACATCCTCCAATCATAAGAAACATGTGTACCAAGTTTTTAATCATCCAATGAGAGCTGACAGCTGCAGCAAACTTACCATGTACATGTATACATGTAGAGGCCTACATCATCTACAATTTACCTAAACAGAAAACTCATTCATTTGCCATAATTTGGAGAAAAATTTATATTTCTTCTCAAAAATAGCACAGGTACATCCTCTAATCATAAGAAACATGTGTACCAAGTTTCATAATCATCCAATGACAGCTGACAACTGCAACAAACTTTCTAAGTACAGATGTACATGTGCACGCAAAACTCTATCATAGGGATTTTAACATTGGAGCACCCCAGGGGTAGTACCCCCAGGTGGCATACCCAGCCCCCATATTTTTTCATTTTTTAAATATTTTTTCTAATTTTTCTAGATTTTTTTTTAATTTGCTAAGCCAAAAACCTTATCATTTCCAGGCAGGGGACACAGACACCGACACCCGACACCGACGACGACATCCTCTTTCCCCTCTCACAATATCTCCCCTTTACTTCGTAAGGCGAGATAAAAAAATGACAAGGGAGAGAGGCTTTTTAAAAAATCTTTTAATTTTTATTTCTCTCGCACAGACCTTTCCTAGCAAATCGATGCAGTAGTTTTATAAAATTTTCATGAAACCAACACTGTTCTTTGAGTTACTTGATGAGACAGACTTAAACAATACTATTTCCTGCAAATAAACAGGACATCAAACATCTCCTTGACTCAAGTTCAAGAACATTATTTTGGCAAAACTTCGAGAGAAAAATTTGTTTCTTTATTTTTCTTTACATTTTCATTTGCTGTCAGTGATAAAAAGGGTTGACGCGGCGTTAAAAAAATAATGCGGCAGAGCCTGTGAATATTTTGTTAATATCTCTTAATTCCTTTCTGGTCTGTTAACCAAAAATGCCCAAATTGTGTTCACTTTCATGCTGCAATAGTAACACAGCTTTTTTTGTGAAGAACACAGCACATCAGATCAGACAGAACTCCACCAATACAGAGACCATGTTCAACATATGGCGCAAACACATCTACGCACATAATTCAGTTATGTCATATGGCTAGAAGAGGTAACATCTGTACAGAAAACAGAACCTAGACCAACCAGTCCTTGATCTATCCTCTTCCAGCTGAGCGTCAAACGAGGAACTAAACGTTCCATTTCTTATGTCTTTGGTATGATTCGGAGTGGGATCGAACCTGGAACCTGCCACTTGCGATGCCAGAGCTGTATCACAAAGACACCACAGGGTGTTTCAGTTTCACCAGAGAAAACAATGAAAGAGATAGTTCTTTACAGTAATTAAGTCATAAATTTACTGTTTTTATGTTCAATATCATGAATCTAAATTGCCCTTTCTATGGAATTTCAAGGTGGTTTTTAAACTCTGCAGATACATGTAGTCAAGGTAGTTGTTTTCCATGACCAGATATCAAGAGATAGTATTGGACTGGTCAGTCTCAATCTAGATTTGCTTGGCAATGTCATTACTGTTTATTTATACTTACTTTAATTTACTGGGACCCTGGCCATAACCTTTAGATTCCACTTTTCTATAAAAATTCCTAAGTTTGGCATGGAAGTCTCTCTTGTGAGCTGCCCGTACACGAACGTTCGCTCTTTGAACATCTAAGAATAAAATAGAACAGATTGATATAATCAACATTAATTAATCAAATAATTTTACTATAAAAACAGCGCTTTGAGAAAACCACCCAACACTATTACCCAGTGAATTTGCACAGCAAAACTTAGAGTTAAATGAACATCAACCTCTATTTTTGAAGAAAAACGAAAACGTTCGGTAATGTTAATTTTGGCACTGTCATATGACCAGAAACCATGACCCCCAGCTAATACTGAGGAATACCCAATTCAATTTACTATAACATTATGGAATCAACAGTAGAGCTATGTGGTCAAGATTGAATTTTCAAATTTACTTCAATGGACCTTTCCCACTTTAATTCTTAGACAAAGGTTTGCCCCGATTCACTGACGCATAAAGGATATGTGACGTTTACATATGAAAAACTCCTTTGTGTGTAACAGCATTAAAGCCAATTTTTTTTTTCAATCCAAAACATACCAAATAAGATTTTTCTTTAAGTCTACATACTGAAATATCCCCTACGAAAAAATTGAGATGTTCATTTGCACAAAAACGGAGACATGATTGTCAGATCAAAATGCGCTCCCAGGCTTATTTTGGTATTTTCGGGCATTTTCATGAAGGGTTTTCTTCTATAGCAAAAATATGACACCTCAAACCAAAACCATTCGTTTGTCTTTCCAATAAACAAACTTCCTTATATATTGTGTGACAAAATTATTTTGGTTTGAGGGGTCATATTTTTGCTACAAGAGAAAATACTCATTATAAAAGCATCAAAAATACCAAATCAGGCCTGGGAGTACATTTTGATCAATCACATCTCAAGTTTTATACAACAGAGCATCGCAATTATTTCGACGCTGATATTTCAGTATTTAAACTTCTAGAAAAATCTCACTTGGCAGGTTTTGGATTGAAAAAAAAAAATTCAGCTTGAAGGAGTTTTTCTTGTATTGTCGTCACATATCCTTTGTCTTTTTTATTTTTCCTCTCATGTGTATGCCTACAGCAAGGAGAATATTGATCAACTCTGTAAAATATGGTACATTTGCATCAAATTATGCTACAACCCCAAGAAAGGACCATTATGCTTTCACTGATTATAATTTTGGCAACTTCAAATCAAAAATAGTCCAGTTATCATGGGTTAAAAATAATCCCCAAACTGTAGGCATGGAAAGAAGTGGATACCACTAATTTTTGCTGAAAGTCACGCATCAGTGCATTGGGCACTGGAGCAAACCTTTGTCTATGAAATCAATTAGGAAACGTCCATTTGTAATAATGGAAGGGAGACTACTCTGACTTTGTAAAGAAAGTTTGTCATAATTTTTTTTTTTTTTTTTAACATGACAAAACCATCTTAAACTGGTAACACTACACATAGGATGAGTAATGTCACATGTCATTTTGAAGCCATTTCACCAAAATGGAGGCATGTACCATACAGAGGGCGATACTAACAGGGAGATGCAGTGGGGCTCAAACGAAGTAAGGGTGAACTTTGTTTGATCTCTACAGCAGGCTAAATTCGACTCCATATTTATAAAATGGCCAATCAAAATCGGTGCTGCTTCACCCTGATTTAAGATATGGTAATCCTCTAATAATTTAATCAGAGGATATGAAACTTTCTGACCATATAATCAGAGGTGATCAAAAATATTAGAATTAAAAGCTGACAAAATCAGACACTGCCTTTTGAGGCGCGCGATGGCGCGCGCGCACCATGACGCGCCTAAATTCAAAATAAGGTACGCTAAATTCCGCGCACCTCGTTAAATACCTACGCAGTTTATTTATTATGTCCACTGTTGTCAAAATCCTCAAATAGCCGCTGCCGAGAACCGCGAACTGAAACAGGAAGTTGAAATCGAGAGACAGGAAGTTGAAACCGAGAGCCATATTTATCAGTCAATTTGATTGGCTCACAGAAAAATGGCAACTCGTCTCTTCCCGCATCCCTCTATGACGGTTTTGCCCATGCGGTTTTTTCCTCCCGTACTACAGCAAATTTTGAACTTTCTCAGGTCGCGACGACGTTCTATTAATCATGGAGAAGGAATCTAAAAGAACTGTTAACGTCAGTACGATAATGAAGTGGAATACTGTTGACTTAATTCGATTCCAGTCAACCGATGACGGTAAAGTGGCCCTAGTTTGGTGCGCGATGTGCGCCAAACACAGCGACAAACTTTATACAGACCCCCATTTTCGTGGGCAAGCGGCGACCGTAATATTTGAAGTGAGTTGTACTGTTCAGTGTTAATTGAGCCGGTGTGAAGTTGAAGTTAATAAAACATTTCTTCAAGAAAAATGCTACATGTACTTGTTTAAATTTTCCTTACATTGAATTAGCCAGAGCCCTAGCTGTCAATGGTAAAACCATCTGAAACCTCGAGATATAAGGACATTATTATTAAATTTCTCTATATATTCATCTGTACTTGGATCCCTGAACCACAAGGTGGTGGATCTTGTATGAGGGCTATTCCAGAAAAAAAGGTATGGGGGGGGGCGGATGGCAGATTTTTTTACTACCCACCACCCATAGAAATGAATTTACTGCCACAACAAGGACCCACAGAATTCAATTATCTAGGCATCCCACCACCCATAGAAAAAAACAAAAAAACAGTTGGCCTCCTACCATGGTCGTCGTTGTTGTTGTTTATGGAGATCACTTCGCGGGTCAATATTTTTTATTTTTTCATGGTTCGCACGGGTCCATAAAAGTTTGTAAACGTGTTTAATTTTTATATTGAAAATTCAAGGCCTTGAAAGTTAGAATTTTTTCCCGTACGTCCTTGAAAGTGATTGAATTTTACTGTAATGGGTAAGTATGGTTGGCAGTCCAGCAAAATGGAATAAAAACTCCGACGATCGTTGTTTCTGTCTCCTGTTGTTTTTCCCCTTTCCATCCGTCGCTCCTGTACAAATGCTCTGGCCTACAATAGTATATTGCAGAGGTCTATTTATAGCGCTGTTGCCTGAGATACATGTACACGTGATCCACTGGCAGATCTGACGAGTGTAACTTCACCAGGAACGGCACGTCGGACAGCTGTTGTTTTTTCAGTGACAATTTGTTTGAGGCTAATCTGTTCTGTGATATCAAAAACTGAAAACGTCTGGAAAGTGCAAATTTAACGATGAATGGCTGACTTTGCCAGATTTTAAAGACTGGATAAAGAGAGCTGACGTGAACAAGGCAACTGAAGTGGAAATCGGAATGGAAATACATATACGGTTTTTAATAAACTAAATTTCTTTTGCAATAAAATAACGTAATTGAGGGGAGTTTTTTTTTTACAGTATTAGTGAAGATATTACGGTACTTCTGATCTGATTATTGACACAAAAGTTGAATGTCGGAAGAGACGTTTACGTAAGATAGCCCGAGATTATATAGGCCATTTAATAAATGGAATAGGCCTACATTTATTCTACTATATTTTCAAATGAAGCATATGGATCTGAAACAGATCGATCCAATTTTCAGATTAATTAAAACCTAGATCGTGAATTGATGCGGATCATGTTAGGCCAAAATATACTTGAATAAACCTGGGTAAACAGGTGAGTGTATGACCAATAAATGACAGAACAGCTGCAGTCAAGCCATATTTCAAGCCAGAATAACGATCGGGGAGAGGTAAAAGGGAATTCTTTTTCAGGTTTGGAAACGTTTTTATTTTCATGAGTCATGATCCCACTTTTACGAAGGCATAATTGACGTTGTGTTAGCTGAATATATTTTGAAGCGGGAACCGTGAACAAGCGCAAGTTTGGCCCACGTGCCATGCTATACAAGGATCGATCACGTGATGTTATTGCAACTCCGTGTGGCGGGAAAATGGTCAACCAACACGTGGCATGTTGAAACTTTCATTCTACAGACCCCACCCAATTCTATGAAAGTATTTTAATACATCTGCTAATCAAGGAACGAATGGATACAGTGAATTGTTAGAAAGGTCAAGCAATTCATGTCTTTCGTTTAGCCGATATTACCGGGCGGGATGAGCTCATTCCAGCTGGGAAGATTGTATTTCTCAGATCAGTTGGCCCTGATATGGGCCGTGGATGAGTTGGCCCCGATATGAGTTTAAATAGTGTCCGGCGCT
>JAVTVY010046211.1:0-21922 GCA_036873755.1 Hanleya hanleyi | reverse complement strand
ACTTTCCGCCCCCTTGTTGGTTTTTGCTCCTATCTTGGGAACGACAATAAAATGAGAGCTGAGACTCCGTGATTTTGTAGGTTATCATATTGGGGTCATTTTGAGCCTTATTTGCATGACCCCCCGAGCATACGATCATGGGTAAATTCAAGATGGCGGCCACCTTGGAGCCGTTATGTTATGTTTTCGTCATTTTCCTTCAAAATTTCTGATTTTCCGCGATGAAATGTGGGCAAAATCTATTTTATTAGGATCATGGGTAAATTCAAAATGGAGGCCACGTGGTGTGTCAGAAAAGTTATATTTTCGTCAGATTTCTTCAACATTTTTGATTTTCTACAAGGAAAAGTGGATAAAGCCTATTTTATTTCACATCAGATTATTATTTACTAATTTATCATGCAATTTTTGCCAAGATAATACACAAATATTTTTGTTTTAAATCTGACCACAAAATCGCCCAGAAGATGTCCTCTTGAAAATGACATCACTGTGACATCATCATGGCAGCCATCTTGGACTTTTTTTACATTCTCTAATAGAGTTTGCCCCAAAGATTTGGTGTGGTAAGTTTCAGCCCTCTAACCTATATAGGAGGGAGAGCGGGGGGGGGGAGTGGGGGATAGTAGTATACAAAGGGTAAATAGGTGTCTATTGACCTCAGAAATTTGCATATGACCTCTGTGACGTCACGCGACAGCCAATCAGAAGCGAGTATTGTGTCACATGGGGTCATGTGTGGTGGTGGTGGGTGGGTGGTGGGTTTAAGATGGCGGCTGTGGTGGTGGTGGGTGGGTGGTGGGTTTAAGATGGCGGCTGTGGTGGTGGTGGGTGGGTGGTGGGTTTAAGATGGCGGCTGTGGTGGTGGTGGGTGGGTGGTGGGTTTAAGATGGCGGCTGTGGTGGTGGTGGGTGGGTGGTGGGTTTAAGATGGCAGCTGTGGTGGTGGTGGGTGGGTGGTGGGTTTAAGGAAGTAGTATACAAAGCGTATTTGGGCAACGTTTGACCTCAGAAATTTGCATATGACCTCTGTGACGTCACGCGACAGCCAATCAGAAGCGAGTATTGTGTCACATGGGGTCATGTGTGGTGGTGGGTGGTGGGTTTAAGATGGCGGCTGTGGTGGTGGTGGGTGGTGGGTTTAAGATGGCGGCTGTGGTGGTGGTGGGTGGTGGGTTTAAGATGGCGGCTGTGGTGGTGGTGGGTGGGTGGTGGGTTTAAGATGGCGGCTGTGGTGGTGGTGGGTGGGTGGTGGGTTTAAGATGGCGGCTGTGGTGGTGGTGGCTGGGTGGTGGGTTTAAGATGGCGGCTGTGGTGGTGGTGGGTGGGTGGTGGGTTTAAGATGGCGGCTGTGGTGGTGGTGGGTGGGTGGTGGGTTTAAGATGGCGGCTGTGGTGGTGTTGGGTGGGTGGTGGGTTTAAGATGGCGGTTGTGGTGGTGGTGGGTGGGTGGTGGGTTTAAGATGGCGGATTGTAGAAAACGTATAAAAGGAGGCGATTTTTAGGGGGAGGGGGGTGAGTATTCATTGCACTACTTTAAGATGGCGGCCGGTGTGAGTGGGTGCACTGGTGGAGGTGGGTTTAAGATGGCGGCGGCTTGGTGGTTGGTGGAGGTGGGTTTAAGATGGCGGCTTGACATCATCCTTGGCTGTGTGCCAAGTATGTACGACTATAGTTCGGTTAACCTTTGACCTGTGTATTCCTCCGCGGGGATGAGGTCATGTCTGGCGGTGATGCGGTCGCCTCCGCGGAGAAAAAGTAGTCCCTAGATAGAATGGTCCGATGGGGTCGAGTGAGGTATCAAAGTGAAGCCTAGGGGAGGGGGCATCGGTTGGGCTGGGGGTGGGGTTGAACTATACCGTTTAGGTGTATTGATGATAATAAAATTTAAAGATCACATGTCCAACACATACTCACATAATGAAAGCAAGAATCGAACTTGCGACCCTCGAGATGAAGGATACCAGTCCAGGTTTCATTTTTTTGAGGTGTACTGAAATGCTCTCTCTAATTTATGCCACGGTATCTATTTTTACATCTAGGTTGAAGATTTATATCGACACTGCTACACACTTTTCGAGATGTGTTTTCATTTTCGATGAAAGCACAAAACAGTCTAAAATGAGTCTAAAAAAATTCACCTACGCTAATATTTTCTAGTGTTTTGTAGAATATAGATTCGCGTTCATTTCTATTTCGTCAAGAAAAAATGTTTTGTAGAATATAGATTCGCGTTCATTTCTATATTTCGTCAAGAAAAAATTTTCATCTCGAAAATTGGCAGATTGAAATGTTCTCTCTCATTTTATGCCACGGTATCTATTTTTACAGCTGTCAACTGTTATGGTTTGGTCACAATGTTGCCATTTTCTCCCCTATATTTAGCGTCCACAAAAAGAAGAGTATATTACAGCAATTATGTTCAAGAAAACACCCCGCTAGAAAATTGTCTTCAAATTGTCTGTTGTTGTGGGGGTATAAAAAAATCCTGGTCAACAGGGGCGCGTATATTTCGTGCGACGCTATGTTGCCAATGCATTGAAATTTGAATAGGTTGTCTGCATGGGTTTCAACGCAAGTATAGTACTAAAGTCTAGCTTACCTGATAAAAGAGTTTAGTCCAGATGTATACCTATATTCCATACTCCCGGGCGTTTGATGCATATCTGGGGGCTGTTTTTTTCCTAGGTGGGTATAACACACCATGAAGCCTTCATCACGATGCATTCGTATCCTAAAATAATATGGGTATCACCACGAATCTCATTCCATATATATTTTTTCGAAATTCACAGATATTTCCATCGGTAAATCCGGTGTTCAGTATACCACATGGATGAAATGAACGCACTAAACTATGAAACTAATGATTTTGGTCAGCGGCACACACATGCTCCCTGGTTTGGTGTCGACATCCCAGCGGTTTTCTGTTTCTTGGCTTGTCACGGATTTTTTCGAAATTCACAGATATTTCCATCGGTATAAATCCGGTCTTCAGTTTACCACATGAATGAAATGAACGCACTAAACTATCAAGCTAATGATTTCGGCCAACGGCACACACACACATGTTTCCTGGCTCTTCCTGGTGTCATGGTGTCGACACCCCAGCGGGTTTCTGTTTCTGGGGTGTGACGGTAGATGAATTTCTCCCTCCCATACACCCACGTGGGGTGGGTGTGGCAAAACAGAGGGTGTTCAGCCAATGAACTATAAGAAAACATATGTGTGTGCATATTAATAAACCACGTTGGCTGTATAGGTCGTAGAAAATGAGCGCCTAAAAATGAACACATTTCACTACACTGTTGCGAATTGTTGCGAGTGCACGTGTGACTCGTGACTGCGTTTTCATATCCCGCTATAGTATTTCACATAATAGAATATCGGCTTATAAATTTGGGGTGGTGTGGATAATTCGACAGTCTTCAAGGGGCCCTCCTTGAAAGTCTGAAAGATTTTTCAGTTTGATGAAAACATTATTTTTCGGCTACAAATAAATAATGCGTGAATTCTGATAGAACGTGAAACAATGTTTTATTCAGGTGAACAATTACTATATATTACGTATACAATGTAATTTCAATAATACAAACAAGTCAATTCAATTCTTTTTATTGCTCGACTCAATTTACCTGGATACTTAGCAATGAGAGTCCACTGATTTGTTTAGCTGTAGCTGAGTTCCTACATAAAGTGTCTATCTTCCGAAGTGACACCAGCAGTAAGCAAAACAAAATATAAACCATGGTACTTGTATATTACATGATATATTGTTTAGTGGTGTGTATCTCGGGTATGGGGAGGGAGTCAGCAAAATGAGGGGTGGGCTGTTTTGATAGGTAATGTTGGAATTTTTGTAATGTTTTGATTGTTGACTCCTTGCGGGCGCTTTGATTAGCATAAATAAAGTTCTATTCTCTCACATATAGAGTATGGCAAATGCCATAATAATAACAAAATAATATAAAAGACAATGGATACAGAGATAAAATTTATATTGCATAAATTCCTGCGGGAAATAGGAAGTACACATATAAGAGAATATTGTCTTGACGTAAAAAGTTTGGACATTTCATATTTACGGAGATATGGATTTTTATAACTGAGCCGGTTTTTCGTGTAAACCATCGCAGCGAAAAAGGAAACGGCTGTCATCTTCGTTTTGCTATGTCACAAAAAGTGCCCGAATTACTTATTCCTAAATGATTTCATGACGAATCCAACTAAGGTTAGCAAGTATACATATTTTACGATATTGTCAATAACTGTGAGCACATAAGACGTTCTGGTTGATGAGATCTGAATTTTTGAAGTTTGGCAATTTTCTGACTTCGAGCTTCGAATACCCGCCGCCATATTTGTTGGAAGCCGGTTTTTTGTTTGTCATGATGGAAAATCATTAATTAATCATATTTTGAGATATATTTCTCAAGACAACCTTGTATTCATTGAAAATATAATTGTTCAGGCTTACATTGCTAATTCGGTTGCTGCCTTTGAGGTAATATTTTTCCTTAGATCGGCAGTTGTTTCCGCCCATGCGATGAGAAAATAGGCCTGATTTCGCACGTAGTTTTCGTGCACACGTCTCGCACAAGTTCTCGCAATAAGGCCTGTACGAAAATTTGAGAGCGGCCAACATGAGTTTGTATGTGATAGAAGGATAGCTTACGTTTATTTCGCCTACATCCATTGAAATTCACACCGACATTATCGGTTTTGGCCAAGACACGGCCTCGGTGGAAACTGCGTTGTTGATATTTCGGTCATGACGTCATCATTTATTCAAATTTACCGGGAACCCCCTTATATAGTTTTAGCAACAGTTACGTAGCGTAGGGTGGCATATATTATCTTTGGGTTGGCCTGGTTATTTTTTTTTTTTTAGCATGTTTTTTATCGTGGTAGTACCACGTTAATTCAAATGAAGAAATGAATTATTCCAACCATACAACTCTGGTTGAAGTTAACATCTTTATAAAGCAACAACATGGTCGTGGCTCAATGGAAACGCATTGAGCTGTTGATCGAGAACACCTGGGTTCGAGTCCCACCTGCGCAGACTTTTTTCTCCCCTTATTATTTTTTATTTTATTATCTTGCAGGAAACGATTTGCGTCCAGTGTTGAAGCTGTCCTGGAACGCCGCTATGAGATTCTTTTGCATACCAGCTGATTGAAACAAACTACAATTTCTCAAATAATTTTCCCTATGTTTACATCGTTTGTACGCTATCATTTGTCAAATCATTTGAATATCTGCATTTGACAATAAAACGGAGAAAAAAAAATAAATAAATAAATAAAAAATAATCAATAAATAATAATAATAATAAAAAAAATAAAAAAATAAAAAATCGGCGAGTAGTAGACGAAGGGAAAATTGAGAAGTACTGACCATGCCCCAGAATACTTCATATGCATATCACGGCCTTAAGGCCTATGTAAGATGTAATCTACTTCACAGTTTAGTAGTATAAAAAGCGCAAGTCCTATTGACCTTGCCCCTCCAAAGAAATAAAATCGGCTCTATTTTACAGGAGTATATACGCAGGTCACGTGGGAGTTGTGACGTCACTTCCGGGTTTTTCACTAAAACTACCTCCAAACATAGAAGAGTTCCTAATGTTTCCTCTTAGACGTCCGTATGTTCAACCCTCCGGGTTTTGTTTTTCCCGGCGCGGCCCCGCCCCGGCGCCCCCCAGCGCGAGCGGCGCGCGCGTCATCACGCGGGTTGTCCGGAAGTGCGCGTCATCCCCGGCAGTGCGCACGCGCGGATCAAAAGGTCACCTGTCAAACGGTCTCCCTTTCGGCAAGGTTCGGAGAATACATAGAACTTATAGTCATAATCTATACGTGTTGGACGAGTCTCTTCACTCACCGTATGCACGTACCTCCATGAAATGCCCGCTCCAAACCTAGACCAAATACACGTACTTGGTCTGTGGGCTGATTTCATTGGCTCTCTATTTTTTACTATAGTGCGCTTGCATTCTAACCTTGATGGGTGATATTTTGGCCCCATCCTACCCCACTGATTTCAGTTTCACTGAATCTTCAGATGCATTAGGAATAAAACACACAAGACAGGGTTTTTCGGTGAGATCTCATTTTTTTTTTTATTCAGTGAACAACAACAACGTGAGAACAACCACGTGAAAACTGAAGCCCAGAACAAGGGGCTTGTAATTAATTCAAGCCCAGAACAAGGGGCTTGTCATTAAATTAAGCCCAGAACGGGGCTTGTACATTGAAATGATGGGCGGCCTAGTCATAGACGAGTACGTCGCGGTCCTCGGCCTGGGGGTACTCGTCAAACATCTGTACGATGGTAGATAAGGGTCTTCCCCGGCATCGATGGTACAGGTAAAACAAGCAATATTGTCCGCACACGCCACTGGTCAGGCTTTGCAACGTTTGACTGTTCCAACACCACGTCTCTGTGCCTTGATCCATGAAGTCTGTTAAATCGGGATGGAGGGTGGCAGGCCGTACGGGTCAAAGTATTCGCCCTGCTGTTCTGTCAAGTACACGGCCACCCAGTGTTCACCGGGCCGATCCATCGGGTCCGTGTTGAGAACGTAAGCAGCAGGATACATACGATCTAATGGAAACACATCTCGGGCGAACACCCCTTGAAACACCCTACGTGTCCCTGGGTCATTCTCCAGCACGGTGGTTATCTGGTCTGTATCCATGTTAGGTGGAGAAGTCACACAGGACGTTGCGCGCCTTGTCCACTTGAATGATGTTGTCAAACTCGGCGTAGCAGATCACATTGACGGTGGTCGCCAGGGCTCGTGCAAAGTGGATTTCCAACCGTAAGTTGCCTTGCTTGGCCAGGGCCAGCTGATGGTCGTTCTCTAAGGTGGGGGTTAGATCGAAACAGAACAACGTGTATCCGTTCGCGTAGTCCTCCCGACTGACCATATTCCCTTCGTCCTGGTTGATTTGACCTGTGGCTGTAAATAGGCTCTGATAGGCTCGAATGAAATTCCTCCGCCCAAAGTTCGGTGTTAAGGCCGTGGCTGGCACCTGTTGTCCATCCACATGCAGGGCCACAAAATTGATGCCGAAATGTTGAAAGTCAAACGGATTCTCTAGGTAGGCTCCGCTGAAACTGGTATTTTCCACACAGGCCAGGATCAATCGCTTGGGTAGTTCCCCCAGGAACAGGTTTTCTTTGTTGGCGCCCATATTTCCAGCAGGCACAGAGAACACTTTGGTTTGTACACGTCGGATAGGGTACTGGGCTGGTTTTGTTTCCAAGGCTTTCATGTGTCCCAATTGAACGGCTGGATTCGGTTTCACTTTTCGGACATACAGGACTGCGTCTTGGATGACAATCTTATAGTCCGCTGCATGCCCCTCTACGTTAGTGGCCATCAAGGCGAAGGTCGGAGGCGCCCGTATCAGTCGGATTTTGATGGGGATCTTGTTCAAGAGGTACCGGTCTTGCATGAACATGTCTGCGTGCAGTCGACCCATCATATCCACCGAGGCACTGTTCGCAGTGAAAGCCTTCCGTTTGTTATATCCCCCATTGTCCACCGTGTCCATGTGCTCGGGCGTGTCCTTGTAGAATAAAGCGGTTGTCAGCTGAGATTTTTTAGCCTCTCGGGCATACGACAACAGTGTCTCGATGTAGGCTCGATAGGGGTACGTGTTGGTGGAGTCACTGATGAGTTTGTCGCTGAGAAAAATATCCACCTGCTGAAACATCGAGTGCAGCCAGAGATTCGTCGGCCCACCGTTGCTTGGTCAGCGATTCTGGTGCCAGCTCCATTGACCACCTTGGCTTTCACATACAAGTAGGTATGGGCTAAATCCACATAGGCCGTATCCGCATTACTGACACTGCGTGAAATGGTCAAGTTTCCAATTTCGGAAACCCGCCGGAAACCTATTGGAAACTGTGTCGCTACAGTTTCCAATAGGTTTCCGGGGAGTTTCCAGAATTGGAAACTTGACCATTTCACGCAGTGTGATGGTGAACTCGATGGGCCCGGTTTCGTTGATGCTGGAGAGCGGGAGATGCTCCACCCATAATCCTTGTTCGACACTGGTCTGTGTGGGCGGCACGGTCCACAAATCAAATTCACTGTTGGTGGAGGGGCAGGACTCGGCGTGGATTAAGGACATGTTTTAAGAAAAGATATCCTTTGTCTTCTTCGATGTGCGTCGTCGCTGGGTCGGTCGTCGACTGGTGCGTGGTCTCGGTGGGGCAGCTCTTTTATTCCCAACGGTGCGTTGTGCTTTGGCCACCAAGACGCCTCCCGCTTCTTTGGCCCGCCGTTTCAAGGATTCTTTGGGTGCCGTACCATCACCGGCCACTTGCAGTCCACTGCGTACCGCTTGTTTGCCGATTGCTTTCACCCCACGCGTCACCAAGGGCAGGAACGTTTTCACAATGCTGCCGAGTATGTTCCCCAGTCCATGTCCTCGTTGCATGCGTGCACCGCTAAATACCGGAAAGCCACCCCGGCCTGTTGGGCATAATAGTCGGCATAGCTGCGTGCATCGCACTCGTAAGGTACTTTCATTATGCAAAGTGGAGAGCACGTGCTTGTCGAAAATGAAGTGTCAGCACCACTTTTCCTCGTTCGAATGCCACCGGTCGTCCCGTGTCATCTCTTATATCCACCGTGATCGTGTTGATGTCAGTTTGTCGTACGGGCAAGTAGAGCATGTGGGTGAAACTGTGGGTGATTTGACCTCCATACGTCTTTTTAATGGGGACCACCCGTAACAGAGGTGTGTTGATATCGCCCACGATGTGGTTGTCCACCACGTCCGAGTAGACGTAGAGTCCGTACATACCCGACTTCATATCCATCGGCATCTCGCCATGGTGTTCGGTGGGACCAGCGAACGTCTTTAGATCGAAACCCAGCATTTGCTGTAGGATAGGACTCAGTACGACACTCGCCTTGCCTGAGACGATAAGCTGTGCCTTGTCGTTGTGTGCGTTGTAATCGAAGTCCACATGATTCTTGAAGGGATAGGCTTTGATGGGTCTTGAAGTATTCGTCACCCCCCGTAGCGCCTTATAATGCATCAGTCTTGACAGCCCACCCATGAACTCTTTTGGGGTATCGTATTGGCCTTCGGGCAGGGTGAGTCGGGTGTTTTTGCCTTCGTAGGTCACCTCGTACCACACTTCATTGGCTCGCACGTTGTACCACGAGTAAGGGTATTGGATATCCACGAGGCCGCATTCCCACCGGCCAGGTAAATGTAACGGTTGCGGTAACTGGGTGATGTACTTGGCCACGGTGTTGTCAGGAAACACATCCAGCGAACTGTTACTGGGTAGGGTCAGGTAAAACATGGCGACTGAGCTGTCCTGCTGCTGCTGTTGGTTTTAATAGGTGTTCCAGGCCTTGGGCGGTTGTGTCCGGCGTCGTGTTCGTCGCGTTGACTTGCTACGTGTCACGGCTCTGGAGATGTGGGGTGTCCTGATCGAGGGTGGTTTTTTAAAGGTCTGAAAAGAAGGTGCCCGTTGTGATGGTGGTGGAGTTTTGGGGGGTGACTCCGGTTCCCAGTCGGCTTCCCAAGAAGGTTGTGGTGAGAGTCGTGGTGCACGACTCGGCGATTGCTGGGTTTGCTGCATAAAGGCCCAGCGGTGGGGGTTCCCCACCAATTCCTGTGGTACATGCATGTCTTTCAAGCCTTGAGCGAAGACCTCCCATCCTCGAGGATCGGTGTGCGATCTGCGTTGACGCATCAGATCATTCACTAAATCCGTCATGTGGGTCCCGGGGACCACCTGATTCTATACCAGGAGTTCGCCTTTATCATTCCAAGTCATGTTAGGATTCTGTTTCATCCGTTGTAATACCAGGCCAGCTTGTTTCTTGAACGATGCAGGTACACTCTTCAGCACTTCGTCTTCCACCCACTGCGGGGCTGTGGGGGCTACCCCTGGTAATGGCGGCTGTTGGAACGGTGCTGAGGTCAGCGGTCTCTCACGTGGTGGTGGTGGTGGTGGTGGTGGTGGTGGTGCTGTTGCTGGGGTAGAGAGGGTTTTGTATTGGTCCATGAACGTCATGTACCGCTGAAGCGTCTCATTGTACCGTTGTACTTTCTCACTGTCGCTTAACCCCGGTCTCTGTAAGATCTGTTGCATCTCTCCATCGAGGGTGTTTATGGTCTTCACCGTAGGTGGCACAGGGTAGGGCGATTGGAGGTTTTGAAGCAACCGTGGTTCGACGAGGACCATTTTTTTCGTGTGGTTCATTGTCGGCCGAAGAGTCCACCCAATACTGGACCCAACACGGAAGCGGCCAACGGTGCTAAGATGGCCCCGAGAAAGCCGCCTTTCTGTAACACCTTTTTCTTTTGTGTTTGTGGGACCCGCTTATGGACTAGGGTTCGGAGACCTGTCTTATGCTTGGCCAACTTGGTCTTCTGAGCCGGAGTCAGTGGTACGTTGCCTTTTAACAGATTGTACCCGATCTCGCACAGACAGCGTACAAGGTCAGAGTCCGCACCGCGTACAATGGTTCGGACCAACTCGGGTGGGGCCGTCTTCAATACACGGAGCGTGGGAGCGTGCTTCCGTACTCGCGCAGACATCCTGTACAACTAATGCCAGAACCCACAACTCTGCCCTTTTTATCCACCTCACAGACAAAGTCAACCCTGCTGTGGTATTCATTCTTTTTATTATCTCCATCATCAAACACACACACATCCCAGCTGGGGGCGCCACTGTGGGTGTGTTTACATTATTTTTGCAAGTACACGTGGTGGGTGTCTCCGGGAAAGATGCCGGTCCGTAGTCGAAGGTGGTCGGGGGTGGCTTGCTTGAGGTCGAAGAGCATATACCCGTGCTGAGGGGTTGTGGCATCTTTAAAGGCTTCCAACGCAAACGGTGTGCGGCCGGGATATATCTGTCTCGCCTGGTGCAGCAGTTGAGTGGTATCTCTCGGGTTTTTGAAGACCACCAGGTAGTGGGCATTTAAGCTGATGTTCCGATGTTCTTTGTTTTTACTGAACAGATTGTGCACAATGTAGATGATGCTGAGCCGTCGATGGTGGCTGCCTTTGGTAAAGAGTTGGGTGACCCGCGCATCCGTCTCCGCTATGAGATCATCCAGAACCACCAAGGTGTCGGGTTCCAAATCGGCCATGTTGGGTAGGCCTTCTACGAACGTGATGTGGGGCATTGCTGCATACGCTGCCTGCCATTCTCCGTAACACCACACGACTCGGACAATAGGTGGGGTGATCATGCTGTCGGCGTGTTGAAGGAGCTTCCGGACGAAGTGTGTTTTGCCGGAGCCCGTCGGTCCTGCGATGAGGCACGTGAAGGGATGCTGCCACCGTGGGTCCATGGTTCGACGTGTATCCGTTGTCGTGGTAACCCGCTCTTGTAAATTTCGTATGAGTGAACTGGAGAGGTGGTGGGTACAACGTCGGTTGTCGTTCACCCCAAAGACCACTTGCGCTTTGCGCGTTTTGCGAGACGCTGTCTTCAGAGGCAGCTGTTGTTGGTCCATAGCACTGTGGTCGGACGTGGAATGAAGGAGGACGGCAGTGGTGTCTGGCTTTATAGTCGTTTTACCTGGTTGGCAGCGACCCAGGAATTGAAGGAACTGGGCCAACCTTGCCATTTCACGAAATGAAACAGTTTGCCATGTCGACGTTCCGTTTTCAAAATCTGCTCCACCGTGTAGTAGTCTTGCTGTGTTTTTACGACAGGCTGTAATTCCGTCTCGTAAAATGTCCCTAGCAACGGTTCCCCTTGGAGATCTTCCAGTTCATAGACTCGCTGCTGTCGGGGTAGGCGCCGTTTAATCAGGAAATGCTCATCGCTCCAGTTGGGCAAGTAACTTTTCTCAAATTGACCTTTGACTTTACTGATCCGTACAGGGTCCCCGACCTTGTACACCGCCTTCGGCGTTCGCTGCGATGGCCTGGGGTACAACACACGCCGGACTTGGGCTTCATTGCGTTGGGTCACGGTAATGGGGGCTCTCTCTATACTCCGATGATAGGCTCACCAGTTTCGGGAGAACATCGATGTACCGCCTTGTATTCTTGTAGGTGAAATATTTATACATACGGCCTTTGAATGTCCTGTTGAACCTTTCCACCACGGAAGCCTTGGTCTTGTTGTACGTATGGAAGAAAAACACCTTCTGGGCTTTCAGAAACTGTTAGAACGGTGTGTTGAGGAATTCCGTGCCTTCGTCGGTTTGCAAATACAAAGGTTTGCGCCCGGTCTTGAAGATGTCTTTGAACGCCGCTATGAGATTCGCCCCCGTTTTTGTCCGGATGGGTACCACCCACGCATACTTCGACAGGATATCGATGCACGTCAAGATATACCGATTCCCATCGTTGTGTTTGGCAAAGGCGCTCATATCGACCAAATCCGCTTGCCACTGGGCATCTATTCCTCCCACGATGACGCGGTTCCGTAGAAAATGGCGACGGACAGATCGATGTAAGGCATAGGTGTCTTGTTTTCTTAACCAATCTCGGACTTGGGCACGTTGTATCCCCTGGGGTTTGGCCGCTCGATAGAGAGCCGACAATGCACTATAGGCCGCCGGACTGTCGAGACTGTAGTATAAGTTATCCAACACCTTCTCCCAGCGCTTCATGGTGACACAATGATGATGGACCCTGGCTCTATCGTTTATTTATAACGGGTATATCTTGGGCCGGAGTTTCTTTCCGATTTTCTTCGTGGGCTTCCACAGTGGCCATGGTCAATGACCAGTCCAACTCGTCTGATGACCGCTTGATAAGCACTTCATCCACATCTACCACGGCATCTTCCAATGCAGACCATAGATCAGGGTGAAGGGTAAAATGCACTGTACCCCCATCTAGCCGAGCCAATTGAGCAAAGAAAAGGCCGCGTCGGATGTACACATCGTGACAAGTGGATGAGATCGCCGTCCAGTTCACCAGACAACACCCGTTTGAATTTGGTCCAGCCCTCCCGGGACAGACGAATGTGAGCCGGGCGCGGTTGTGTAGGGTCCGCATCACAGATGTCTCCCACCTCCTCCATGATATCGACCTTATCCGCATACACGTGCAGGAAACCTCGGGGGTCAAGCTGAAATACGCCAGTACTATATGCTCCGTCATGGTCAGTACGTGAATGGTACCAGATTTCACTGTCTCTCGTATTTATAGGGAGAAACCCGTGAGATCAAAGGATCAGGTGGTCATGTCACTGGGCTGACTGAGTCTAGCCGGGTAATCAATGGCATCGTCGTCGTCGGGTTCGTGTAGTTGTTCATGGGGTTCAGCCAGCGCGTCCTCAATAGCACGAGCCCACCCCAACTGGTGTGATGATCGCTCGTCCGGTGTAAACAGCTGGTCCACAATATGCACCACTTTCTCCAAGGCTGACCACAGATCGGGGTCTAGGGTGAAGCCTCGCGTAGCATCTTGGTAGCGGCCCAGGCGTAGGAAGAAGGTTGCACGGTATACGTAGATGGTATTGTCTATGTGGATGAGGTTTCCGTCGAGCTCGCCGCTCAACACCCGTTTAAATTTGGTCCAGCCGTCACGAGGTAGCGTCACCGTATTCGATAAGGTCTCAGCGGGCGCCCAGCAAATATCTCCACGGTCTTCCACCAGGGTGACTTTATCTTCATAGACGTGTAACCCCACCCGGGGTGTAAGGGGCAGAATGGCTCGTAGGTCGGATGACATGCTTGCTCTAAATGTCGAACGGTGAATGACACAAACTCTGTCTGTCTCTCGTATTTATGGGTAGGTGTCTCGGTGACACGGTTGACCCAATGACTAAGGGTAAATGACACACACTCTGTCTGACCCTGGTATTTATAGTGTCAATACCACAGCGCCAGGGTGAATAGGGCACAGACTAGTATGAGGCCAACCAGCCGGCGCTGGTTCCGGCGTGAGCGCCCGTGGTCCATAGCCCGAGCATCAAGGATGGCTGTCATAGTCCAGTAGTGGTGAGTGATGGCACGCCTCTCCATCGAGTGCACTCTGTGGAGGACCGCTTCTGTGAACTCGTTCAGGATCTGGCGTCGTCCCTCGTTGTCGTCGCCATCTGCCAACATGGACCGGACCACTGCTCGGTAACCCGTGAATGAATTCACCACGGTGGCATACTGTAAAATGCGAGTCGCATGGGGCTGGATCTCCACCATGGCTCTGCAACCGTAGAAATGAAGGTGTAGGATCCAGAGGGACGTGTTTTATAGACCAGATGTAGCTCTACGGGTGTAGTCCGTGATACGTACTATTCTGATGGGTTAGTCCAAAAAAGGGAGCAACAACAACAACACAGATTACATTTTTATTATGCGTGAACATCATAGGAATGCATGTACTGACCTGTCTGTGGGGTTTTCCACAATGGCATATGCATCCGCGCGCTGCCGGTGATGCCGCGCACTGTGGGAGAACCCGCGCGCGCGCACGCGCTGCGGCCGGAGAACCCGCGCGCGCGCGCGTGCGCTGCGGTGGGGGGCCGGGGCCCGCCGGGGCGGGAAAAGTTGGAGATAGTTTTAGTGAAAACCGGAGGTGACGTGACACACTTGCGCAGACCCACCACACCACGTGAACGCCATTGTAGAGAAAAAAACCCCCCAGTACATGACAGACACAGACAAGTCTAGACATGGCCATGCCATCTTAAACCCACCACCCACCCACCACCACCACAGCCGCCATCTTAAACCCATCACCCACCCACCACCACCACAGCCGCCATCTTAAACCCACCACCCACCCACCACCACCACAGCCGCCATCTTAAACCCACCACCCACCCACCACCACCACAGCCGCCATTAGTGACTCTACTAATGATTCACGACGATGATTGAAGTGGAATTCAAATTGGATTGAAGCGGAATCCAAATTGGATAGTTTGCTGTGTCGAAATCGTAACCGCCTTCCGTACCGTCGATGCTTTACTTTCATGAGTATACAGGTCAATTTATTCTATTCCATATGAACACTATAAGTGCCTTCCTTCAAATGCAGTTCAATAAGGTTGGATACATACTATTCAAATGGACATCTGGACGATATTATATATACTTTGCTGAGACTGGGGCTAAGATACGGATTTGAGAACATGTGCGAAAGCAGAGCTCAATCTATACCCATTGGAATACCCATATGCTGTGATACCCCCCTCCCCCCTTAGCATACAATTAATTCGAAAAACATTATCACCCGGATTGAAGACATCGCAGCACTTCATACGGGGCTCGGTACCGTAATACATGTACATCTTTTCAACAAACTATTTGAGAAGAAAGTTTTGTGAAATCAACAACCCACAGACAGCGGACTATATCAGACAGTGGACTATGAACGAACAGACGGACAGAAATCGGACCAACAAAAATGCTAACAGACTCCATAATCTAATCAGTTCATGGGGCCCTGTACCAAATGCTTTTCCCCAACTTTCGTGAAAGAAATTGGAAATCATTATCACCCGGATTGAAGACATTGCAGCACTTCAGACGGGACTCGGTACCGTAATATATCTTTCAAAAAACTATTTGAGAAGAAAGTTTCGTGAACTTTGGTTGAGTATCATGTGGAAATCAACACCCCACAGACAGCGGACAAATAACAGACAGTGGACTATAACAGGCAGTGGAGTATAACAGACAGTGGACTATAACAGACAGCGGACTATAACAGACAGTGGACTATAACAGACAGTGGACTATAACAGGACTATAACAGACAGTGGACTATAACAGACAGTAACAGACAGTGGACTATAACAGACAGCGGACTATAACAGACAGTGGACTATAACAGACAGCGGACTATAACAGATAGTGAACTATAACAGACAGTGGACTATAGCAGACAGTGGACTATAACAGACAGTGGATTATAACAGACAGTGGACTATGAACGAACAGACGGACGGAAATCAGACCAACAAAAATGCGAACAGACGTAATCTAATCAGTGACACCCGCATGACCGATCGATTTCCTCATGATGCGTGTAGGCACAAAATGACCTCACTGTAATGTACTATAAGTTCACAAAGTTACAGCTATCACACTTTCTTCGTTTCGGAAAATCAACGTTTGTGGCGTAATGCCATCGATTAAAAATACACCACGACAATCTTCAAAGATAGAAAAACCCTGGAAATGCTAGCCATATATTTATTTTGGCAATATATAAGTTCCATGTCTTGTTTCTTTTTTTCATGTCAAAGACGCGATTATGATAATTACCTTGGAGAGGTTTAAGGTCGCGTTCAGCAATATTTCAGTTATATAGCGACAATCAAACAAAATTCTAAGTATCCCAACAAAAACAAGTTTATAATCCAGCAATCCAGGAGTAATCAACGCAACACACCTTAAACATGTTCATACATTAAAAGTTATACAACAAACCGATTTCTCTCGAATAACCTAAAATACAGTCTTAAAATACCTGACTAAAAAGATCTTCTCAAGTAGCTGCTTGATAAAAAGAATCTCTTACAATCTTAAAATCTATATAGTCGATCAGAATATGTTTCACTGTGAGATCGCCGTGACACGGAATACACCTTGAGACTGGTTTCTCTTCAGTAAATGTTCATGAGTTAATCGTGTACGGCTGATTCTACATTGACTGATCATGGCTTGATCGAAACGTTTCTGGGTGCTCAGATGAGTATATCATACATATGAAGTTTTGTTAATTATCCAGAGCATCCCATAAAGATTGAACCAGCTTTCTCACATAAGCACAGATAGGGGGTCTGAAATCGCTATGTGGGAGTGCAACAGGATTAACCTCATTATCTAGAGCTGCCTTGGCCATTTGATCAGCTTAAGTATTTCCTGTGATGCCAACGTGTCTAGGCAACCAACAAAACACAACACCAATCTGTTAATGAAATCTACGGTCATATAACTGAGTTCCACTCTTAATCGCTTTAAGGCATGACATCGAATATGACATATTTTTCTCCTATAGTAGACCCAATACCTTCTAAAGCTGACAATAGATCTCGGTAGTGAAGATCGGACTTTAATGACCTTGGAGAGAAAAATAGCACAATTGACCGTAATTCACCATTTCCTGTCCCAGAAGTATTTCCAAGTGGTAATTTCTTTATGATAAAAAAATTCCCCTCAGCAACACATACCGTCTTGTCACCAATTTTATAGGGACTATTTGATATCATTCAGCATAACCTCAAGTGTCACCTGATCGTACGTAGAGTAACAGATGCATCAATATACCATACAGTCTGCGATCTAATGGTGGTTGGTCTGTAACAGCAAGAACAACAACAACCCAATGTTGGCTTAAGGGAACATAGCAGCAACACGCATTCCGCACGGAAGGTGGGATTCAAAAAGCCATAAATTAGGGGATTAATCACATGGATGAGATAGTCACTTCTTAGTAGTATCCCATATAAGACAGAACTTTTCTTGAACGACGTTAGATCAACGTCCTGTGTGACGGTCTTCATCAGGTGTAACATCACAGTGGGAAAATAGCACAGCACAAATCCCGCGGATATGGCGATGCATATGACCGTCGCTCTAGCCACTCGGTATGGTCGCCTAGGATTTGGCGGCGACCGGACCACTGGAGTCATTTCACCGCCTGTAGGCTGTTGGAATTCATTCACAGAACATCGCCTTGTGGCGAGGGGTGACCCACCGACATTTTCCCCAATGACGACACGCTTACGCCTCCACACCTTCACCCCGACGGAGGTATAAAGAATGAAGAGCCACAGCTCGCAAAGCACACTACCAAAGCACAAAATGCCAAAGTATGCCCTTGTGTATAGACTTTGCCAATCCGACTGTTCAATGTCACACACAAAAACAGAAACGTTACCATAGACTGCCCGGGTCTCCGTGCGACTGTACAGGACAGCAGCCGGCCATGAACATGCCACGGCGAGAGTGGCGGAACCAATCACCAGCCAGCGTGCTTTTCTCAACGGAGACCGCTTTAGTGGTTTGCAGATTTTCTGGTATCTGTCCAACGCGATGACAATCAAAATGGCGATGGAGGATATTATTAAGGAGTAATCAAGGAAACGAATCACCTTACATATAGCAGAAGGAAGTGATGTAGACAGGAAACTCAGGTCCAATATTTCGAACGGAAGGCACACAAGACAAGCCGCAAGGTCGAGGCCTGCCAACAGCAGAATGAACAAATTTGCCGTAGTTTTCTTCATCTTCACTCTATAGATATGGCATGTTATGATGTTGCCAAACGTTCCTATGAACAGTAGCGAAATGAGGTAACAAATCACTGGTGTCATTTCCCTTTCTTCGCATCTAAACGGTCGTCGTATATTTTTTTCTGGAATTCAACTGTCCCTCTACGTATGTGGAATGATGAATATTTCTGGAAGCTCTAACGATCCAGGCAGACGAGTGGTTAGTTTACTGCGTTTAGGTCCATTGGAATGAGTTAGAATGACAAGAAATTCCAAAGTTTCTAACGAACGACGATAGCCCAGCTTGTCATTCGACATGATCAGATAAGGCGCTCGAGGTTAACTAAGTCTAATTCGTGTTCTGCTGAATCTTATCAGTATATTTTCGTAAGAATTGATGACTATGATATTATTATAGTATAATAATCGGAGGATCAATTCTCAAAAGATATCGTAACAACTATCAATCATTGGAGTTGACAAAGCGGATGGGATCCAAAATATTCGACAGTTTATCGTTATTTTCAGTGAATCCCATCATATATTATATAGCGGATCATATAAAATGATGATAAACGCCACATACGCTTTGGAGGCGAGGAATATTGAATCGTTTTAACCCTATCTGGCCTGGGTGGCCATGATGGACACCCCCTACCAAACTTTCTCGCCTATCTCCGGCACGTCGGACAAAATGAAAGCTATTCTCCGCGACTTCTTAGTTTATCTTATTGGGGTCATTTGGAGTCTATTTGCATAATCCCCCGAGTAGACGATCAGGGGAAAATTCAAGATGATGGCCATGTGAGATACCAGAGAAGTGATGTTTTCGTCATTTTTCTTAAAAGTTCCTGCTTTTCTTTGAGTGAACTGGGGCAAAATCGATTTTATTTCATTTTTTTTTTATTTTAATCTATTTTATCAGAGTATTATTTATTATTCTGTAACACTTGTGTCAATAACATCGAGCTAACCGTGCAATTATTACACGTTTTAGCACGGCTATGTGAAATGCACATGTGTCAAATGCAGGTATTCATTAAGAGATTCCATTTCACAAGTCGGGTGAGAAAAGGACGTCTGCTTTCATACAATCATACAATAACAATCGAATAAAACACACAAATAAATTACAAGATGAAATTTCTTTATGGAGTTTAACTGTTGTTTCCATCGTTAAATTGATTAACAAAGCGACACAAATAGGCATATATCTACGTAATTTCCCAACAGCTGACTCTGTTGAAAAAAAAATTGAGAGATCACATAAACTTGTCCACTGACATTGGCACGATGCCAACATCAGTGTACGAGTTTTTTCAAAAAAGGAGAGAAAGGTTGTCAAAGTTTAAAATATGTTTTCAACCTTTCATTGTAATCTTTGTTGATAATCAAGTAGTTGAGTATGAGTATGAGTACTACTCAATTGAGTAATTGAATAGTGCAATAGAATAGAAATAATGTTTTCGTAGGCGTGCTAAATGGTTATTTGACGCACGGTTAGTGTGGGAAAGTTTAAAAATGTTAGGGCGCGGGCGAACTTTCCCACACTAACCGTGCCTAAAATAACCATTTAGTCTGCTTATGAAAACATTATTTCTTAAATTTATCATGCATTGTTTTTTGCAAAGAAAGCACATCGAAATTTTTTTTTCGAAAAATCAGGCCGAAAAATGCCTGTTTTGAAGATGACGTCACTCTGACGTCACCAAAGCGGCCATCTTGGATTTTTTACATTTTCTGCTAAAGCTCGACCCAGGGGTATAGTGAGGTAAATTTCAGCTTTGTAGCTCAAGGGGTTATAAAACTATTTAGGCGGTGCCGAAATGCCTCTCCGTCCCCAGGCCAGGACAGGTCCCAAAAAGCCCAGGCCTGATAGGGTTAAAGTATCGCAGGATAATTTCCAGTTTTGAAACAACTAATTGCTTAATTCCAATTTTCATAAACAGTGCCGGGTTTCATTGGTTAGTGGAGTAAATGATAAATGAATCCAGCCAATCGTAGAGTTTCTGTATGGACCATGCTGTCAACAAGACAGCACTAACATCAGAAGACGACACTAACGTCCCATATTATGTAAAATACCATAATAATTTGATATGACACGCGTTAGATATCGATTCCCCCAAAAATACGACTGGTCAAAACAGTTTCATTCATGTGTCTCGACCAATGAAAAGTTACAATCGACCGGACTACTTCTTTTATGAGCTATCCCGACAGCCGAGAAAGATTTACTCGCGTCGAACAGTAGAGTGCCAGCAACTTGAAGAACGTATAATTGTTGAAATTGATAATCGAAATTATGTGTATCTGCATTATAATTCAACATTCGAATTGAACAGATTTATATTTTGATCAGAATAGCTGAGGTATCTCATATGGACGAATGTTTCTTTGTAGACATCACCTGCGGTATCCATTACTCAGTGAGTGAGTTACTTGACCCTCACCTTAGTCTATATCGATGATGATGTAATAGATTGATAGCTGAATCTTTCCCGTACTCGCTGCTGAAGTCCGTGTAGTCGCAACCAGGTAGTGAAGACTGGCAATGCTTACTTTACTTACTTTGCTTGCCCTATACTTTTACACCGCCTCACGTACTCACTACGTTGCTTATGCACATTGATCTCATTGAGAAAAATATTGCGCACAATATTTATAATCAGCCGATAACACGAAATACTGAAAGGTCTATTTTGTATCAACATTCTGTTAAAATAAATTATGGGACAAATAGCAAATGCAGTTCGTGTCTCATGATATCCAATTTATTAATCAAATGGCTAGGGAGATATGAAAATATGACACTCAATCACGTTAACAAAAAACACTCAATCACGTTAATAAAAAACAAAGCTGCAGGTTCGTCCACATTGTTTCAATTGACAGTCATTTAATGAAATTACCAACAATACATAATTTTGGTTCGCTGGCGTCGTTAAATTCCCGTGGTTTCCCAGTTCTAAAATATTATTGAATGACTCGTTTATACGAATTCTGGTACATTCGGTTTGATATGAAAACGCTCTTGCGATTACAGTTTCACTTTCGATGTCGATTGGTTCGTAAACTAATTGTGTAATATTTTTTACTAGTTATACATGTCATAAATATCCATCATACACGTACATGTATATGAATTACTCTACTGTTAGTTTATTTGCTAGATTATCAGTGACTTGTCTGAAACAATGTACTGGTTTCATGGAACGTGTACAAACTGTTAGGACGTTTTACGCCAAGCCAAGATTATGGATTCCAAAATATGAGATGCACTTTATGTTCTTTGTGGATATGGAACTCAATAACCAGATCCTTCACTGTCCTTATGGTTCGATAAATTATGTGTTTACCATACACTTTTATCTCCCACAAGGATCGTTACCAACTGTGGAGGAATTGCCGAGACGACGAAGAAGACGAGAACGCGACACCAGATGGTCCGGCTTCGTAAAAGTACACGTTTTATCAGGCTGGAGATGATGGAAATAAATGTGAAGTCCACATGTCATTATCCTTCCTAGACCATTGCTTGTACGTAGATCTTATTACTGGTAATGCGGTAGCCAAACATATTTTTATGAATTAATTAATTCTATGTAGTTACTTATTTATTTCGATTCGATGTGCAGGTCGTCACACAGTTGGCGTGAACCTCAATAAGCGTATTTAAATTCATATGCACATAAAATATACACAAAAACATTTAAAACACAACAAAGACATGGCAATTTATCAGAA
>JAVTVY010046210.1:0-19983 GCA_036873755.1 Hanleya hanleyi | reverse complement strand
GTTGTTGTAAAATCACACCCATGGCAAACAGATATCCAGCTCCCTAATTTTATTGCAATTGGAGTGTCACTGTGGACACAAGTTTAGCTGGCTGGTATTCAGCTTTGTATTGGTGGTTTTATTTTTATTTACCCATCATATATAATGTGGGGCATACAATGTGACAGCGATTTGGATTATCTGAGCGTGATCCAGTTCCAGGTGATGGATTGGTACCAAACTTTTGGTATACCTTACCCATGGGTCAAAGAGGAACCCTATTGATTTTGAGGTCAAGGTCACTGTGGTTGAAGTGCATCATTGAAAATTGTTATGTATATGCTATGTGGATTATGATAAAAAATAATAATATATCGGTGGGCGGGGTTGTCCAGAATAGAAATCTCTTGGTGGTCCCTCCAGGTAATAAATTGCTTCTCTTGGTGATTGTTCAAGCCTGTGAAAATATTGCTTCTATGGGTGGGCCCTCTTTTACCAATATGCACTTTATTTGGAAAGGGATTCCTTTTTAATGGAAATTGATGTGAAAAATCGCGGAAAACAAGCTTTATCCGGTCCTCGACATTCTTCGTTGCGCTCTGATGACGGGCGCGGGCCGAGTGGTCTCCCTTTAATCCTTCTGGATATTTCTGTGGTTTTCCGTTCGGCCTTGAAAATTCAGGGTAAAATGGCGGACTGGGATTGTAAATCTGTTGGCGAATGGTTGAGGCGGGAGGGCTCGAGACAATTTGCCCAAACCTTCGAAGGTGAGACATTATTTTATTCAATATGTATTCAACGAACGCGAAATACTAATCACTTGCAAATATGTCTTGTAACGGCATTCTTCAAAATATTCACGGTACATCGTGACACGTGGTCCTGGGCAAATCCAAAGGGAAGTGCGACTATAGGCCTGTATCAATGAATACTCACGTGGACTGTTTGTTTACATTTTGAACAATAGCCGTGCGTGTGCAATGGGTAGGTGCCTTTTCCCTTCCAAATAAAAAATGTGGGTGGGCTGCTATGATGAAAAAAAAATGCTTCTCTCCCAGGTTGTACTGGACATTTATTTGCTGTGCTTGGTGGAGGCAAGGAGAATTAATTTGCATATATTGGCGGTTGGGGTGTACAAAATTTTCCCTTGGGGGGGTACATCATTTTAAATGGAACATCCCTTATGAGATATCAGCAGGCCTGTAGCCAGGATATCCTCCGGGATGGTTTGCTTTCACATCAAACTGGAAAATCACCAGATTCGCTGTGTAAGAAAATGGGGTATATAAGGGGGTTGCTTCCATCTGAAGAGGGCATTTCTGTGGGGGAACTTTTCAAATTTCTTTCAAATTCGTCCAAACCACTATCAGATCGCTGGTTCTCCCAGAAGAGGAAAGTAGTTCATTTTTAAGCATTTTCCAGGTTAGCAATTGAATTCCAGGAGTTTTAAGGACTTTCCAGGAGGTGTATGAACCCTGTATTTTTAGTGAGACGAGTGTTCCAGAACACTTTTAAACCCAGAATGGAAATCCAAGCCGTTTTATTCAGACATTCAAATTTGCTTGTGTGTGTATGGAAAATCAGGCATGAACGGCTTTGTTCAGATTAGCATCATATCCCATTGTCAATTCAGAAATGTTGTACATATAATTATTCATTATTATCAAAGTGCTACATGTATTTAATTAATGTATATAACAAAGGGGCCAAACTGAAATAAATCATACTTTCACCAGGGGGATTTGTCTTTGTAATTGCCTTCATAATTGCCCAGTTAAGAATATTTAATGATTCTGATGTACACTAGACCATGGTATTCGCACTGATGAACCATCGTTGGACAACCTATTTTTTTGGAAGCTATGGCTATTTCCTTAACATTATATGGGCAACAACAGGTCTTCATGGTGGTGATAAGATTGTCAGAATGGAATCACTTCACAGAACTATAAAACACGAAGTAATTGAAGAATTAACTGTCAAATTGGTTTTTATTGTATACTGGAAATTAATTACAAAAACATGGAATATATCAAATAAATAATTTACAACAAAGGTGCCGCTTTAGTTTTATATCACAATAATTTACAAAGAAATCTTACACATTCATTTTTAAACTAATAGCCCTGTACAATAATTGTTCTGTATTATCTAATATAACATACAAAAAAAAGATTTTGTACAAAGATTAGCACTTGTCTTTTTCAGAGTGGATATCAGGGCTAGCTTTACTAGTCCAACTTTTTTTTTCAGTCATGAAAGGGTGAAAGGCGCTAGCTTATTTATTATGTGTATGGAATGCATCTATCCACGCCACTTTAATTTTCTCATGTATTTCACATCCCTGTTGAACATTGAAGAGCAACCATGCTACATACATTAACACGTTCTTCTATGACAAGATTTTACAAAAGGCATGTAAGGACTGCAAATAATCATACAGGACACCAATGTTCTGACTGAGGCATGGTCATCACCGATTTAGATACAGTATGGGGCAAAAATAAGAAAATCTGAAACGTGCGCTAATTCTTGTAGTTACACAAGTGTGTGCATTTTTATCATGGCTGAAGAATAACTGCGAATAATAGGGTTGTGGTATTTACCAAATGCATCCGAGTGCATCTTGATTGGATGATGCACGACGGGTTTTCACAACAGTGTTTTTTCTCAACCTTGTTCTCTGCTCAACGTGAGCATTATTTTGACCGTGATTTTCACGTGAGGGAATCGCGTTCAAGGTGAAATTATTTCTGCCCGGTGGTGTATGGTAAGAGAAAGATGTGCCAACAACAATTAATATTACAATGCAGTCTCAATTAGGTTTTTCCTAAAAATCTTTACATCTATGTGTAGGGAATTAATAAAATTGATGTCAATTAATGCCAAATTTAGATAGGAACTCGATATGACGACAATTGCAGCAGTGTTAATACAAAGAGATGACGAGCGCTGGAACATGTTTTGGAGTTTTTCAAGCAATTTTCAAGGACTGCCAATTCGTCCGATATACAACACTTTTCACATCAGCCTATACATCTTAGCCCACCATAAATGCTCTGAAAGTAGTCTTGTCACTGAAAACGTGAACATGCACCTTTTTCTCAGATTTCTTTTCAGCTTTCTGTTGCATTGAAAATCCTCGGAGATTCCGGTTATAAGTCTTTTCTCTAAAGCTGTGTATTCTAAGCCCTGTAAAAGCTGCTGTAATACGTTGCCCGACAACCTAGACAAATGTTTATTGCTTACTTTTTCATGCCCTCAAACTGTGAAGGACAATGTTAGCTGATGAATGCCTTGAAACAGTAGATTGCAAAACAAAAAAATTGTGCAGGTGGCTCAAGGTTAATGGCAAACAATTGTTTTGTAAATGTATCACTCGGCATGTCACAATACTGCAATGCTAATATGGAGTAAAGATTATTTGGTGTTATTTTTGGTTTCATTTGTTTAACTGGTAACATCACTGCTGTAAATTGATCACTTTGGTTATATTCATTTTACAGAAGAAGCACTCGGTCTTGCTCATCAAATGTTGGCTGATACATTTCCTACAAACAGAAAAGAGAATGATCAGTCCAATAATACAATACATGTATATACAATGGCGTAGCTTTTACCACAATTTATTATACCCCCCCGACACGTAGTGTAGGGGGCGTATACTGGTTTCAGCTTGTCCGTCCGTCCGTAACATTTCGTTTCCGGAGCATAACTTGACAACCGCCAGTTGGATTCCTCTCAAATTTGGTATGCAGCTACCATACCATGAGACCTTGCTTGGGATTGCGTTTGGCGCATGTGCGTCTACAGGTGGCGCCACCTAGGGTCATTCCGTAACATTTCGTTTCCGGAGCATAACTTGAGAACCGCTACTTGGATTCCTCTCAAATTTGGTATGTAGCTACCTTACCATGAGACCTCGCTTGGGATTGCGTTTGGCGCATGTGCGTCTACAGGTGGCGCCACCTATGGTCAAAAGTTTCTCATGTCAGTCCGTAACATTTCGTTTCCGGAGCATAACTTGACAACCGCTACTTGGATTCCTTTCAAATTTGGTATGCAGCTGCCATACCATGAGACCTCGCTTGGGATTGCGTTTGGCACATGTGCGTCTACAGGTGGCGCCACCTAGGGTCAAAAGTTTCTCAAGTCAGTTCGTAACATTTCGTTTCCGGAGCATAACTTGACAACCGCCAGTTGGATTCCTCTCAAATTTGGTATGCAGCTACCATACCATGAGACCTTGCTTGGGATTGCGTTTGGCGCATGTGCGTCTACAGGTGGCGCCACCTAGGGTCATTCCGTAACATTTCGTTTCCGGAGCATAACTTGACAACCGCTACTTGGATTCCTCTCAAATTTGGTATGTAGCTACCTTACCATGAGACCTCGCTTGGGATTGCGTTTGGCGCATGTGCATCTACAGGTGGCGCCACCTATGGTCAAAAGTTTCTCATGTCAGTCCGTAACATTTCGTTTCCGGAGCATAACTTGACAACCGCTACTTGGATTCCTTTCAAATTTGGTATGCAGCTGCCATACCATGAGACCTCGCTTGGGATTGCGTTTGGCGCATGTGCGTCTACAGGTGGCGCCACCTAGGGTCAAAAGTTTCTCAAGTCAGTTCGTAACATTTCGTTTCCGGAGCATAACTTGACAACCGCTACTTGGATTCCTCTCAAATTTGGTATGTAGCTACCTTACCATGAGACCTCGCTTGGGATTGCGTTTGGCGCATGTGCATCTACAGGTGGCGCCACCTAGGGTCAAAACTTTTTCTTGTCGGTCCGTAACATTTCGTTTCCGGAGCATAACTTGACAACAGCTAATTGGATTCCTCTCAGATTTGGTATGTAGCTACCTTACCATGAGACCTTGCTTGGGATTGCGTTTGGCGCATGTGCGTCTACAGGTGGCGCCACCTATGGGCAGAATTTTCTCAGTTGGTCCGTAACATTCCATTTCTGGAGCATAACTTGACAACGGCTGATTAGATTCTTCTCAAATTTTGTATGTAGCTGCCATACCATGAGACCTAGCTCAGGATGTTGCATATGCGTCTACAGGTAGTAAGTTTAATATTTCACTTCCCATTTACTTCCTTTTCCTCTTCAATATGGTTATCCAGATGACAGTAATTCGCCTATCTGTTGCAACAGCCCATTTCAAGTCTACACGGTTCTAGTGGTAACAACAGTTAGGTAAAATACAATATGCCTGCATAACCCCATTCTCAACAATCATTATTAACATCAATTTTCTGAACAATCCATTAAACTCATCTGAGTATCGTCACGACACATGCATAGACAATCCGTTAACCGCACTCCAACCGAGCGAGGTCTCATTGTCAACTAGTTACATACTGTGCCGCCACTCATAACATGTATACTTATATTCCTCTACAAATACTCGTCAATTCTTATCAAATGTGCATCCGGGGGGTATCTTGTAAGCATGCTTACTGATGATTTCCACTGCCACAATCCCATTCAGCTTACTCGTGAAACGTTAACCACCCCCATGTATCTATGCCCTTACGGGGGGTATCTTGTAAGCAGCCTTACTGATCATTTTGATCAAATGTGTGCATCCCTCAGACTATGCTCTAGTTTCCCCAAGAAAGCTACATATATTCAAGGTGTCAGTCAAGCACTTAAAAACTGACAGCAACAACCTCGCCAATATATTTCTTGCAAAGTATTGTAGAACTAATCCAAAATATTCATTTCAACTGGTTGGTTTGGAATTATTCTGAAATGTGACATCGCTCAAGCAACGCAACATGAATTCAATTTTCTGTGCACAGTACAGGACGGATGAAGTTTGGTATGTAATTAGACACACCAAATTGAAGTGCCTTACTAGAGCCTTAATAGTTTATATCATGGGTATGGCCAAAATACTGTTGAACCGGACGTTAAACCCGAACTCATTCACAAACCGCTTTAATTTGGCTCCCCTACTGGGAAGGTTTTGGTGTAAGACCTGTCATTGAAAAGGTAATATCCTGGACAAACGACTGATGATACAACATGCCAGAGATCCTTTGTCAATTATATTTTCCGTCTTACACCAAATCACTCACTGCCCCCTACCCCTACAGTGCCGGTCCAGTGATTCTACATTGGCAATTCAATTAATTTTATATGAGCGATGCTAGACAAATTTAATAGGTGACCACATATAGGGA
The DNA here is from genome assembly GCA_036873755.1 of Hanleya hanleyi. NCBI lineage: Eukaryota > Metazoa > Mollusca > Polyplacophora > Lepidopleurida > Hanleyidae > Hanleya > Hanleya hanleyi. The sequence continues at coordinate 13,808 of JAVTVY010046210.1, read as the reverse complement.
AAAAATCGACCATAGAGGTCCATGTCCCCCGCTAGCAGCACCAGTTATGGTGGATTACATCCACCATAACTGGCGCTGCTGCTGCGGGGGCCATGGACCTCTATGGTCGATTTTTTGGGGTCGATGATATCTCATATCATTGATAAGAGTATGATTTGAAAATGGAGATATCGCTGATGAGCTTAACATAATCTAATACAGCAGATGGCACCCATATTGGATTATGCACATCCATAAAACATACTACATGACTGTCCTCTCACTAAGGTCAAGGGACTCCCCAAGTTTGAGGTAGATCAGTTGAATTGTACTCAGCTATTGTGCGGACAAAATCAAACTGCTTAAAATCCAATGAAATCCAGCAGTATGGCCGATGGTGGCCATATTGGATTAAGCACGTCCTTGAAAAACAATCCTAATCCTCCTCTCAACAATATCAAGGCACTCCCCAGGTATGAAGTAGATCGGTTGAATCGTTCGAGTTATTGTCCAGACAAGATTCAACTGCTTACAATCCAATATGGCTGACGGCGGCCATATTAGATTATGCACATTGCTGGAAAACAATCCCAACCGTCCTCTCACCAATGTCAAGGCACACCCCAAATTTGAAGTTGATCGATTACATCGTTCACGAGTTATTGTCCGGACAAGAAAATCTAAGATCCAACTGCTTATAATCCAATATGGCTGACGGTGGCCATATTGGATTATGCACATCGCTGAAAAAAAATCCAAACCGTCCTCTCACCGATGTCAAGGCACTCCCCAAGTTTGAAGTAGATCAGTTGAATCGCACTCCAGTTATTGTCCGGACAAGATCAAACTGCTTACAATCCAATGAAATCCAGTATGGCTGATGGTGGCCATATTGGATCAAGCACGTCCTTGAAAAACAATCCTAATCCTCCTCTCAACAATGTCAAGGCACTCCCCACATATGAAGTAGATCGGTTGAATCGTTCTCGAGTTGTTGTCCGGACAAGATCCAACTGCTTATAATCCAAAATGGCTGACGGTGGCCATATTTGATTACGCACATTGCTGAAAAACAATCCCAACCGTCCTCTCACCAATGTCAAGGCACACCCCAAGTTTGAAGTTGATCGGTTAAATCGTTCACGAGTTATTGTCCGGACAAGAAAATCTAAGATCGTACTGCTTATAATCCAAAATGGCTGACAGCGGCCATATTGGATTACGCACATTGCTGAAAAACAATCCCAGCCGTCCTCTCGCCAATGTCAAGGCACACCCCAAGTTTGAAGTTGATCGGTTGAATCGTTCACGAGTTATTATCCGGACAAGAAAATCTTACGGAATTACGGAATCACGGAATTACGGAATTACTGATGGCGGCCATATTAGATTACGCACATTGCTGAAAAACAATCCCAACCATCCTCTCACCAATGTCAAGGCATACCCCAAGTTTGAAGTTGATCGGTTAAATCGTTCACGAGTTATTGTCCGGACAAGAAAATCTAAGATCGAACTGCTTATAATCCAAAATGGCTGACGGCGGCCATATTTGATTACGCACATTGCTGAAAAACAATCCCAACCGTCCTCTCACCAATGTCAAGGCACACCCCAAGTTTGAAGTTGATCGGTTAAATCGTTCACGAGTTATTGTCCGGACAAGAAAATCTAAGATCGTACTGCTTATAATCCAAAATGGCTGACAGCGGCCATATTGGATTACGCACATTGCTGAAAAACAATCCCAACCGTCCTCTCGCCAATGTCAAGGCACACCCCAAGTTTGAAGTTGATCGGTTGAATCGTTCACGAGTTATTGTCCGGACAAGAAAATCTTACGGAATTACGGAATCGCGGAATCACGGACACCGGTGTTTCTAAGTCCCCCCCCTACTAAGTAGCGGGGGACAAAAATCGACCGGGCAATGAGATGGGTTGAGCCTATTGCACAACATTGAAGTTTTCATACATAAAGGACGAAAGAACAGAACATCAGGTTTCAATGTTATACTGACCAGTTTGTCATATATGAAGTACAGTGATAGCTGTGACTAACGACACCTGGGTAAACCGATCAACCTCTAAATACTGACATTATCCATGATCTCAATACTGAAATTTAAAGTACTTTGAACCTTGATAAATCAGAAGCCTGTCAAGACCGAAATATAATCTGGCCCAAGCCTACCGAGATCTCACTCTACAACACATCCACATACACCTATTGCCAATTTGTCATGTGAATTTAACACCACTAATAACTTACCAAAAAGACTTGTTGGCTGAGGAAACTTACCGACTGATTCATGAAACTTTGGATTGACATCCGAGTTTGTGACCTTACCGACATGACAGGTGGATGGGAACTGACAAACTTATCGGAGGACGGGTGAACTTACCGACATGATTTGTGACCACAAGGTTGAAACACGGCTGTTTGTTTGTTTGCATAGCAGATTGTACACATGTCTTCCTCACTGACTGGCTGAAAATCCAAGAAATGATAGCATTACAGAATAAAGAGAAAATGGCTTTACAGAATAAAGATAATTTACCAAGAATGTAATTTACCAAGAATGAGGCTATAGAAGTTTCAAAATTGGCTTCAATATATGCCCGCACAAGACATCGTTTCTCCTTATGTATCCTCTAACACAAACAAAAATCGAATTTTTATTTGTTCTTGATTTTGGGGTCACAGTGACCTTGACCTAATTTTTGGCATGTGACATCCTTTCCAACTAATGTATTTACTGACACTAAACAAATCGATTTAAAACGATTTCCTGATTTGGGGTTAGTGACCGTGACTTAAATTTCAGTACATGATACGTCGTCTCCCCTTAATGTATCATAGACACAAAAAATCACATTTTTTAACTATTTCCTGGCTATGGAGTCACCTCGACCTCAAGTTTGGTACATGACACATCGTCTTCCCCCAATGTATCAACGGACACAAAGAATTGTGATTTTTATTAATGATTTTCTGATTTTGGAGTCACAGTGACCTTGACCTCAATTTTGGTATGGGACTCCCCCCACCCAACCCCCAATATTTGTGAATCCACTCTGACACAAAAAAGTAGCATTTTTAATGATTTCTTATTTTTAGGCAGGTGACCTTCGTCCTCTGGCCTCCATTTTGGTACATGACACGTGGGTATACACTCACAAAAGTTGTAAATGTAGATAGGAAACTGTTCCAAAATTGGCCAAGGGGTAAAATCCAGCATCGCCACACCCATTTTTCTGACAGTCTTTGACCATTTGTATACACTTCACCATCCATAAGATGGCTTGCGAGTCACGTGTCCCTATTACTGCGGATAGAAATACAGTATATACTGGGTACTGTACAACTCTTTACAGAAAGACAACATCTACAGCACGTGAAAAATATGAATGCCTACAAATGCCGTAACATTTTTAAAGTTTTACAGAAATGAACATTTCATCAAGTAGGGCACCACATGACGTCATGAATGGCGACCGATGATGCGAGATTCCAGGATTGTTTGAAGTTTCCCAAAGTGGCAGTCGAAGTAGTCCGAGCTCCATCCGACATAGCAACAGATGCATCCAAGGTCAGTCTTACTGCGTATAGATGACCCAGATGGTTACAGGTTGGATCTTCGACCAGAAAGAAAAACTCTTTCTTTTGTCTGATATAACTATGACATGAGCAGCTCCTGTAGGACTGTTCTTACCTGTGAGTGTTCACTGGCAGCATTCTGGTATTTCCTCAGATGTGTTATTAAGCCCTCCACCTCCTCCACCTCACCAGAGCTCACCTCCTGATCTGTAACAGGAGAGGGTTAATCAGTGGTCAAATACATGGCTGACATCACCTGTATTCACACCATTACCTGAAGCATTGTCAAAGGGTTAACCAGAGGTCAAATACATGGCTGACATCACCTGTATTCACACCATTACCTGAAGCATTGTCAAAGGGTTAACCAGAGGTCAAATACATGGCTGACATCACCTGTATTCATACTATATTGTCAAAGGGTTAACCAGAGGTCAAATATTTGACTGACATCACCTGTATTCATACCATCACCTGAAGCATTGTCAAAGGGTTAACCAGAGGTCAAATATTTGACTGACATCACCTATATTCATACCATCACCTGAAGCATTGTCAAAGGGTTAACCAGAGGTCAAATATTTGATAGTATTCTTCGATGGGTTGTAGGGCTTGACTTTAGCACAGGCATGTGATTGTAACAATCTAGGTAAACCAAGATGGTATATCGGGGTGGAAATACCATCGAGTAGAGATGCTCTGAAAAATTTGTGCGAACTGTGGCCAATATTCTCATAATAAACTAATCACGACAAATTCTGTCTTTCCAATTTGACATTGATTGGCGTTTAGTTCACGTATTCTACCACTTGACAGAAGCAGACTTTCGACAGTAGTAAATCTTTGAACTACATTTACCACACTCAATGTCTGGGCAGGATACCTTATTTGGATACGCTTTACTATTGTTTACTATATTGGTCCCCATGCTCCTGTGTGTAGCTAAAAGGCGTCATTTTAAAGTTATTTCACCCAGCTAGCCACTTGATTGCTATGTTAGCGATCTCGCATAATGGTACGCCATTTTTTGTCGAGATCACTAACATGGCAGTGTCTGTTGACGAGTTTGAAGGTACTGATCCCAACTTGCCCAGCATTGGGTGACGTGGGCAAACATGATAATCCTATCCGAATTAGAAGGATACTTACATTTTCTAAAAGTGAAGACTTTCTTGTCTGGTTTGGCCGTCTCCTGTCCAGTACCACCTAAGAGGAACTCTAAAGAGGAGAGCTGGAAACCGGCCTCCGATATCAGGGCATGGGACACGCGCTCTTGGCTGAAGATAAAGAAAGAAAAAAAAATACATGTATGTGAATTTGGATATCTTGGAACAGGAATATCATTTAAAATAGTATCAAATTGTCAGATATTTTGCTCGAACCTGATAAATGGGTTCCCATGTGCAGATTGGAACTGAATGTACTGTTCCTGGCAAATATCATGTTCGCTAGTCAAATCAACCATGCCATAATCACTATGTGCCAACTTGACTGAAATGGTCAGCGTAAGCTGGAGTTGCACTGGCCATGCTTTGCACTTTGAAGCAAGTTCTTCCCCCATTATCCAATTTGTATCACCCATTCTGGTTAGTTGTAACCAATCCAATCTGATTGAAAATCGTGGCAGACCATTCAACTTGCACAGGTCAATTCGCGTGGCAGACCATTCAACTTGCACAGGTCAATTCGCGTGGCAGACCATTCAACTTGCACAGGTCAATTCGCGTGGCAGACCATTCAACTTGCACAGGTCAATTCGCGTGGCAGACCATTCAACTTGCACAGGTCAATTCGGTCAAGGCTGTGTACAGAGGTTCACGATAGAGCTGGCTGGGCTGGGAAAGATTGTAAATATATACTGCGAGTGTACTCACCATTCACCCTTTGTTTTGAGTGCCAGTTGAATCAGTATACCCACCGCGGCTGCTACAATAGGGTAATGTGTGACGCTCTCCAGCCCTAAATGTGAGAGATAGATGAATAAGGACATGAATATCATGTTCTATCTAATCTTAAAAATAACATCTTCACTCTGATAGTTCGGTACGTGTACTTAGTCTATATCTTTGTTAATACAAAGTGTGATTCAAAGGCAAATTGGCCTGGTGCCACAGCATTTTTTTTTTAACACAACAATTTGAAATACTAATACACCTTTCTGAAATACAGTCTAAAGCTGAAATCTTCATGTAGTTCTCACATGTACAGATAACCATCAACACAGTGGAGAAGCTTATACAAGGGTTTTAGCCATCTACATGTTTTTCCATCATGTCTATGCAGATCTGAATCATTCTCCCGACATCAGATTGTATCCCTACTAATGTAGGATACACCCTCTGATATCATTCAGGCTAAACTGTGGCACACGACTTTTGTGCACATGGATCTCGCTTAATATAGCCCGATGCACACGAGAGCTATCCCCTGAGCTAACGACCTCAATTGCCTGTTGGCTCAGGGTCTAGCTCTCATGTGCGGAAAGTTTTTGGTGAGGTTTTCGCCTTGCGAGGCCGAGAGAAAAATATCAAACTTGATTGACAATTCTGCCTCGCAAGGTGGAATCCTCACTTTGTGCAGCGACCGTAAGCCAACAGCTCAGCGGTTTTATTCGACCGGCCAATGAAGCACATCTTATTTTCACATGATTTTTACATACAACTGTTCAAAATGGCCATTTTTACTGAGCCGCAGGAATTGAGATCAATTCTGTGAACCTTTAGCTCATTGTGTGCACTGAAACCATAAAAGCTAGCCCCTGAGCTAACAGGCAATTGAGACCATTTGCTCAGGGCATAGCTCTCATGTGCGTGGGGCTTTAGCATTCTGTGAAGAGATTCCAAGTTGAGAATTTCATACTTGAGCTAGTCTTACCGGGTAAAAGCTGAGAGACGACATTCTCAAACATACCACTCCGGCTGGTCACACGATTCAACACCTGACACAGCAGCTGAAAATATAATCATAATCATCTATCATTAAGATCGATACTACCTACATGCTCACTTCTTAAATTTGGGCGCATTCCAATATAGAATGTTCTGAAAACATCTGTTCTCATTTCTCAACATGAACGATCCAAAGCACCGATAACCCCTCGGCCATGGAGGTATTTATATAGGATAGATGAACAAGCAGTTGGTGGCAACAAGCAATTGGTCAGCCTCCCTTTGTGATAGATTTCTGCTCTATATGTATGGCCAAATGCACTGTTATGCAATTTTGCTGCTCCAAGGCAGAATCATTCTTCAGACATCTAAATGGTGACAAATTGACTGAGTATGACCTGTAAACACTGGGTCAATCTCACTAGTTTTCTATGACACTTCTCTTTAGAGACCTCATGCATGATTGATGTAAGTTTGACATATTCATTTTTGAGATATGATGGTGATGAGAAAACAGAGATGGATGAATGGACGTAAATACATACATGATGACACTACCCAAGAACAATGTTGGTCATAGTCCTGCTTATAGTCCATAAGCAGCTGGTGACAAATGGACAAATTTGACCATGTGACCCTGAAAAAATAGGCCAATCTCACTGATTTTTGATACTTATGCTCTAAAACCATACGCATTTATGAAGTAAATTTGGAGCTCATATGCAGTCATTCTTGAGATATGGTGGTGACAAGCAATTACTGACACACTGACAGTTTGACCTGGAGACTTGGGAAAATATGGGTGAATCTCCCTGATTTTCAATCTTTAGGCTTCTGCTCTGTGACCGCATTAAAAATGTATGCTGTAAGTTTGGTGTTCTAGGCATAGTCAGTCTTCAGATATGGAGATGGAATGGACGGACGGACAGACAGACCAACATATGGACATACATAGTGACAATACCCCAAGGCCAATTTTTGTCGAGGGGTAGAAATCGAACTTAATTCTCTCCCAAAGGAAAATCAAAGAAAAAGTGACGTGTGTAGTCCGCAAGTACAGCTATATAGGAACATTGAGCTGCAGAAATGATTAACTCGTCCCAAGCTGAGAGTGTCGGTGCTAACACCACAAATCACAGTAATTACCGCACATCTGAGACAAATTGCAATTTCCTATTTTCAAACATCAGGGCCTGATTCAGGTCGTTTTTGAACCCATTATAACGGGTTCGGGCGCCATGAATTTGGGCACCCAAATGAAAAAACAAAATTTTCCTTCTTTTTAGCACATTCCCTCTCTGAACAGGCTGTAACCTATACTAATGCAAGTACTGTTGCCAAATATTAAGTTATCACTATCAGGCTGTATTTAGACCATTTAATACTCTCACAGCTTCCATGGGCTTCGACAGTCCCACATCGCGGCCTATTTCACTACAACTTATCACACTCCGCGCCATGTAAGGGTGCCCAAACTAAAAGTCTAGATCAGGCCCTGAACATTAAGTGCATATAATATCAGTACAGGGCCTGATCTAGACTTTTAGTTTGGGCACCCTTACCTGGCGCAGAGTGTGATAAGTTATAGTGAAATAGGCCGCGATGTGGGACTGTCGAAGCCCATGGAAGCTGTGGGAGTATTGAATGGTCTAAATACAGCCTGATAACTTAATATTTGGCAATAGTAATTGCATTAATATAGGTTTCAGCCTGTTCAGAGGGAATTTGCTAAAAAAATTTGCTTTTTTTTTTTTTTTTTTCTCATTTGGGCGCCCAAACTCATGGCGCCCAAACCCGTTATAACGGGTTCAAAAACGGCCTGGATCAGGCCCTGCAGTACCTGAATGAGTCTGCCCAGGAGGAGTTCAGCCGAGGGGAACTTCCAGTCTGTGAATAGGCGAGAGGCCACGGTGACTGTCATCTCAACCACACGCATCAGGCTCACTGAGATCTCAAAACATGTCGCACAGATCTTAATTTGACGGGAATCCAGAATTCGGATTTCGGGACGAGACACCACCTGCTGAATCTGAAAGTTTCAAATTCAGCTGACCTTCATTAATTGTTGCTAAAAATATTAACAATGGTAATCCCTCTAATAATTCAATCCCCCTATCAAAATTCAATCACTCCCAACTTCGGGGAGAAAATTGACTGTTCTAACAAATTTGATCACCCTCAAAAATCTATGAAATAATGAGAAAATAATGGATTATTCCTACGAAGTAGGCTCTCATTTGCAACTTGTCCGGTAATGAGTGAGCGAGTGAGTGAGTCCATCCGAATCCTTCCGTCGGCAAAATAAGGAGAACCATTGACATTAGAACCTTGATTTTTGCAAGAAGGTGCATGAGGGGACTGTTACCAGCAAGTTCTGAGCTGACCTACTTTTGATGGAAATTTCTGGTGATTTTTGATGAAAATCACTGGTGATTCTGACTTGGGCAGTGTCCATCTTAATATAGGCAGGATTTCAACTTGGGGTGGGGGATTTCTAAGAGTTCAGTTCGCGTCGGAGTCCTAATGCCTACCCTACTTCGTAGGTCCTGTGACGTTAGTCACACTGCCATGTATGCATGATCTGAAGCATTTTGTCAACTTTCTGTTCTAATAAATTTTATCACCCCCATATTCTATGGTGGGAAATTTCACTTCCTGTGATCAAATTATTAGAGGGAGTACCATATACAAGCGATTTCCCCGACATTGACGAGTGAAAAAATGTCACCAGATCAATCTAGGTAAACGAAGATGGTAAATCAGGGGAATACCATCTAGACATAACGCTATGAAAACTTCGTGCAAAATGTTCGCCGATATTCTGCGAGATCCCATAATGAGCCAATCATGACCATTTCTGACTTTTCTCTCTGACACTGACTGACGTTTACTTCACGGAGATTAACATCTCGTGTGGCACAATCTTTTGATATTTTCTACCCCCTAACAAAGCCAGACTTTTCGGCGGGAGTAAACTCTTTGATCTTCACGGATCTGTCTGGAAATGATGCCATTGTTGTAGTGACACCCCCGGGTGTATGTATGAAATGTACTCGCTATACCGCTTCAGATAGTCAGGTGTGAATTAGCCTTGATCTACCTATATATGGAAAGTAGACTCGTCCATTCCTGCACTTAGCGCCTGCGCACTCTCCGACTAGTGCTGGTAGCACGAAGGAAATACGAGAGAGATTGAACTGAGCTTACCGAGAAAAGACGTGGATCAAAGTTTACCTGCTTACTAGACTTTGGTGCGCATTATTCATGGATAAGAAATACCTTATTCAAACTTGAATAGTATTCCTAAAAAAGGCTTGGGAAACCTCTTCATTTGTTGTCAGAACTGAGCGAAACGAATCTACGTTTTGGCAGGTAAATTTTGACTTGTAAAACCACATTTTGGTTTGATTTTATTTTGTCCTTATTTTGTTAGGGAAATTTATATTTGCTTTCGGTCATGGGTTACGGCCCAAATAGATTGTACACGCGTAGTGTAACTTCTAGACGTGAAAATTGACTGTTTTTGTGAGAACCGTCCCCCCAACGCGGTTACCAGCTTCACGTAGATGTACAGAAATTTAAGGTTGCGGGGAGCTCCCGCTAAGCTCCCTTGCTCATATGTTAACTTGTGCGAGCTATCTGCTACCTTGCGCGAGCTATCCGCTACCTTGCGTGAACTAGTGCGAGCTAACCAGCAGATCGCGAGAGCCAGCGCAAGCTACCCGTTAACTCGCGTGAGATACCTGCTACCTCGCGTTCACTATCATAGATTGTTTCTAGTACTCACCGCAAGTTTGCGCTACCTAGCATCATCGCAGAGTTTCAAACCTGCTAGCTCGCGAGAGGTAGCGCAAGTTTGCGGGAGCTATCGCAAGTTTGAGATATTTGATAGTCTCTGTACTCTTGAGATTCCACGTCATTACTATTCCGGTCCAGCTAGGCCTTCCTTGAACCAACATCTGGAAAATCTGGGTCAGTCTGAGTTGACCAGTGTGTAGGAATACATAATAAAATTCCAAAGTTCCCTTCCACAGAAGGCCAAATAATCTGTACTCTGCAGTGCTACAGATACTAAGTACATCCTCTTTTAAATGATCAAGCAATCATAGCTGAGTTTTGCCTGAAGTGAACATAGTGAGAGTAGGAGAGGGTTTAATTATGAATTTTCTAAATTAGACCTGTCGTGGTCTAGAGTATAAGGCATATAATGCATTTAGTAATCCACTAAAACTCACCTCATGTTATTGCTTAAAGATGAATAGGAATTCAATTTGGATTCATTTGATACCAGTAGGTTATTTCTTAAGCAAAATAAATGGATGGTCATTATTCAGTTAACCCATGGTTAACCTCAATTAGCTATAAAACTTTTAATTTTATTGGATAGTTAATCTACCTTTTTGCAAAATTCAGATCTTTTCCCCTAATTTGTTCTGCATGTTTTCAAATAGCTGGTGTATATATAGTACATGTTTGCTCACCCTGTCTTTGTTCTGATCTTGACCTACATCATGAATTTGTGAAATTGTAGGCTGAACCAGGGTCACTGATTTTGTGGATCAAGTTTGATAGGTCGCTGGCTTGCGCAACCTACCACTACCTTGCGCTACCTACCTCTAGCTCGCGCAACCTACCAACAGTAATACAACTCGGGATCTTCGTTAACTAGCGCTAGCTACCATGGACAGCCGCAAACTAGCAATGTTTCAAATGGGAGCTTATCGGTAGCTCCCGGCAAGGCACTAGCTTGCGGGGAGCTAGCGCAAGGTTGCGGTGAGCTATCGCGAGCTTGCGGGGAGGTATCGCGAGCTCGCGGGGAGGTATCGCGAGCTCGCGGGGAGCTAGCACAAGCTCGCACGGAGCAGGAATGGGGAGCTGGCGCGAGCTCGCAGGGAGCTACAATGGGGAGCTGGCGCAAGCTTGCGCTAGGTTGCGGAGAGCTATCACTACCTTGCGGGAGCTAACCTGTCGGCCTTATCGGGAGCTAGCGCGAGCTCCCAATGTTTCAAATGGGATCTTATCGGTAGCTAACATTGTTAGCTACCGCAAGCTAACTCCGCAATCTCTCCGCAATCTTAATTTTCTGTAAGGGGGCCACATCTCGGCCTTGTTTGGGTCCACGAGGTTCCCAACCCTTCAAACGCGGCTTCATTGCTATTTTTGTCATTTTCGTTAGAGTAGGAATGTACAGTTATTATCTGTAAATATTATTTGAATCGAGAGGCTTTTTTCTGGACTAGTTTCCCGGTTATTTTGGTGGAAAAACTCCAAATTTCTTGTTCTATTTTTAGTAGCATTTTCTCGTGAACAATTCAATTTGGCTTTTGAATTTGGTGCATGTCGGGCTGGCCCATTCGTGTATCCCGGTGGGTGTACGCCCTTTCGTGTTCTAAATTTTCTAGCCGTTTGTTGTATAGTTTAATTTTTTGTTGTAAATAATTGTTCCTTTCTTTGCTAGTGAAATTTTCTGAAATTTTTGTGTGTGGCGAATTCATTTCTTTTTGTGCTTTTGGCCACTGTTCAACGGTGTAATTGTGATTGTGTATACAGGTTTTTGGTTCCGATTTTTTTTTATTTGAACTCCTTTCAGAACAAGTGAGGAGATTTGGAAAAATTCATTTATTGTTTTTTTTCTGGTATTGTTTCTGCTAAATTATCGACTGAACGTAGATGAATTAACACTTCTTCTGCGTTTCGACTAATTAACCCTTCAATAGCAACGGTTGGTTATTCTAGTGCACAGTGAGAAGTTAATTCATAGCATTTTTTTTTTTTTGCATTCTGAATTCCTGTTCAGCGTGTTACACACAGGCCTTCTATTTTGGTTCTAACAATCTGAAATTTGAATTTACATTTTTGCTATCCTGACTTCGTTAACTTTTGAAATTCAGATTTCTGTTTCAATATTCCCGACATAGTAGTCGGTTCACTCTTCGTGTAGTACGACTACTTCGTAAAGGTAAATATACAACGTTTAGACACCTTTCGGATTATTTACATTTTTCTTTTCTGGTAGGCTCAGTCGTGGCCTATGATGATTTAACATATGACAGGATATTATTTCTTGTTAATGTCGTGCCAATGTTTGGCATACTGAGGCCGATTTCTTCAACATTTCTACTATTTGTGGAGATTTTAGTGTAAATAATATCTTTAAATTTGTCCAAATATCACAACGTTAGATTTTTTACCAAATGTATGTGTGAAAATGTTCAGATTTGACTAGTGTTGACAAAAACTGGCGGTTCAACACATTATTTGTCTTGACTTGTTGGCGATTTCTCTGAATGTGTTTTACTGGTGACCCCAAAAAGCATGTTCGCTATAGTATTCGTGCCATATCGCACCTTGGATTGTGCACATCCTTTATTTGTAAGTGTCGTTCAAAATTATGAGGGAAGGGAGGGATATATCAGGACAGTCATATCAAATTGATATATCCGGACGTTTATATGAAATTGATGCCCAAGCTATTCAAAATATTCGAACTCCGCTTACAAATTGGTGTGGTAGCACACATTTAATTGACAACCTTCCGGCCAAGCATCCTACGAATTCATCAGTGCATGTAAGGGGTACTGGCTCATTCAAACAGATACCAGACGCTCTTCCTTTAAGGGAGTTCTATGGGGGAGATAATGTCCCACGAGCAAACGTCGTACCTTCATTTTGCCCCAAACCGATCAGAAGTAATTGGGGAGGGAAAGGCGGGATGGTTAAAACCAGATTTTGAGAATGAAAATCAGAACGATCTTGGCTCCGGGGATGGCATAACGTCACATCTCGATGTTCCACGTGATTGTTCTAGAACACGAGGTGAAGAACATGTTCAGTTTCGTAACAATTCAAGTGCACATTCCCATAGGCAAGCTCCCGAACATGCACAATGTCGTGGTGGTTCACCTGACCGCTCTTTTTGGCGCGATAGTGAATCCACCAGGTGTCTCAATAGTTCGCGTGACCATTCCTCTGGAACAAATCGCGAACATTTGCGACATCGCGACAACTCGCGCGAACATTTGCGACATCGCGACAGCGCTCGCGAACATAATCGCCATCGAAATCGCGATGCTTCCAATGATCGGAACGGTAAGCGTGACGGTTTCACTCGAAATCGTAATTCTTCGCGAGAAAGTAGCAATCGCCATGAGCAGGACTTCGCGAGATATCGCCGGCCATTTCGCCATACATCAAGTGATCGACGTAGCGATAATCTTGAATACGCCTTGTCACAAGGCAAGCCATATCGTAACTGTGATAATGCACGTGACATTCGTCATGAGCGTGATCGCGATACACCCTCCCATAAGTCTGTGTATGGTGTCTCTCATAGGTACGGTTAT
>JAVTVY010046209.1:0-22087 GCA_036873755.1 Hanleya hanleyi | reverse complement strand
TTATTTATGGAGCGGAATGATAAGATGACCTGTGTGTTATAGGACCTATCTAGAAGGTCTTTCATTGGTTGGATACTCTTCTGGTTTCCTCTGTAAGCCACTGGGATTTGTTGAATTGTTTTGCAAATTCAAATCAACCAATCAACACTGTTATAGATGAAATGATACTTGGAGGTTTTAATTTGGAAGTTTTGGCGAGTTAATGGGCATGCATTTATCAATAACGTTCATGTCTTGAACTGCCTCAGTTTTAGTTTTTATATTCTTCGCCCAAAGTGGCCTTTTCTCAGGCCAGTAGGAATCCAATATTCCATATGAAGATTTTAATATGGCATTTTGTTTAAGTTAATGCAGTTATTATTCTTGCAAGAGTTATATTCCATCATTCATGTCACCACAGCATTCCTATCTAAGAATACTCTATCTCCAAGGATAATATGTGTAGAATAACTGATATGTCTATCATATGAGATACTGAATAGAACTTCACTTGTTCATCATGTTAATGATAATATAATGTGGAGCATGACATTCTCTGCCCTAATGTTTTTGTTTTCAAATTTTCTGGCACATTTTAGAGGGTTGTCAGTGTCTGAGAAAGATTATCTGAAAATAAAAAAAATTACTGGTATCTAAACCCACATAAAATGAAAATCTGCCAGAGTGAAAATATAAAATTGCTCCTTCACATATTGATTTTACTGAAGTTTAATTTTCCGAAAACTTTGTTCAGCAATGAGCTTGAAAATGCTTTCATGATACTTTTTATGCCTACTGCTTCAACTTCAACTCAAAAGTTTGTGTATGAGTTAGGCCAGGAAGGGAGTGAAATCTTGCCAGACTATTGTACAACTAGGAACATTGTATATATAGATGTATGTGGACCTGTCGGACTGGTGGTATCACCCCCTGACATTACATAGATTTGTCCTCAACTTTACTAAACAATGTGTCACAATACTCAACATTGTACTATCAGTGAACGTTTTATATTGTATGATATATTGAAAATATGTAAATACACTTGGCACTATTTAAAAACATTTGGAAATATTAATTATGGAGTGAAGCTTTGTATTACAATACCCTTAAATTTCCTTTGTATATATATTGTATAACACAGTTACATTTGTTAATCTACTCTGATATCTTGTTATTAGAAGTTTATTACACTCACCTGTTAAGATTTCTAATTTATCGTGATCGTATAGAATACATATTTTGCAAATCAGTATATCTAGTTCACATTGTTTTTACTGTTTTAACTTTAATATCAGATTAATTGATTATTGATATTCTCTGGAGAAGTCAGTACGACAATGTCTGTGAGTAGGATCTTGAAGAATGTGTTGAAAGTGTGCCAGAATTATTTTCAAGCTGAAGACTAAAACACAGACTGACTCATTCCAGTTTTTATTTGGCAAGTCTGTTACTTTATAATACAGCTGTAAACGTAGCTCGATTTTACATAGATTATTTGTTATCTATAAATTCCCTTTTAATTTAATGTAAGATAGAAGGAAAACAAGTAATTTCTAGAAATGCTTGGTAGCAAGTACCTTCATCAAACTATAAACAGTATACAAGTACGTACAAACAGAGCAAGATATATGTCTCTCACTGTGAGATTTATAAAATATTTTGATATGTGTATGCTTTGTGTCGAGAATCTTGTGCTGGCTGCAGTTTGAGTACATGACTATCAAATTCTGCCCTTTATTCCACTTTTTTTTTTTAAATCAGTCTATACCCATTTGACTTTTAGCAAGATCAGAATTCTACAGCAGTAAGTTACAGAATATTGGGGGGATTTTTACTTTTTCGGTTTTTTGTGGTTTTTTTTTGGTATGGACCATTGGACTGAAGCCTCGGAACATTAGATATGCATTTTGTCCATATCCGATGTGTTCAACTTCTCATGAAGTACTCCGTCTAGTTACATGTACACACAAAGAAATTTGGGATTTCCTGATAGCTGTCTCAGACAGACCGTGTACATTGAGTTGTGACCCTCTCTGATCCTTGCCCGTACATTTCTGAGTTTCTTCCTATGCTACAACATGAAGGCATGTTTTTGATCAGTGATGACTGACATAAATTGGGTAAATATGCATCAAATTACCCTAATATTTGAAGAAAGGGCCATTTTACTCATCCTTGTGAATATTTTGTCCACTGAAAAAATTACTGCTCTACGTTGAAGCATTGGGAGAAACAAACTAGCCAGAAATCGACAGGCCAGACCAGAGCGGGTCATGCCTCAGTGTGCACTCCACTGAGACTGATATCTGGAAGCCCCATTTATTTATAATTCAATCATAGTAAATTGATAATTTGGTACAGATGCTTTGGTAATGTAATCTATTTATTTCTCTGAACTTTAAAGGCTGTTGAAATTGATTAGGATGTGTTATAGGAATTTAATGTATTAGATTTATCTTAGATTTGGAGATGTCATGTCTGTATGTTGATGTTGAGTGTTTTATCTGTTTGAAAACTTGCTGAGACGGTGGTGATTGAGGTCAAACCTCTCACACAGTTCATCCAACTTCATCTGCTGTAAAGTATTTTTAATCATTTTCTGTGTTATTTAATACACGAATGAATATGAAATTGTTCAATTAAAATATTTTCAAGGAAGGTTAGATTTCTGAAAGGTTATGTGAACTTCCAACTGAACTAAAACATTCCATGTCCAAATTGTATCTTTAGCATAGCCTGATATGGACAAAAACTGATTGTTGGCGCTTATGAGCAATGCTCCTTGTACATGTATGGCACTTTATAACATATAGGCCTGGCGTATATCTCCTGTGAAATTCAGCCATGTTGTGAAAATAAAATGTTTCCTTCACAGGATTTCATAATAGTTTACCTAGATATCTTTGAGTGACAAGAAATTACATGCCTAGACTGAATCAAAACATCACATGTAACTTTGCAACTCCTTTCTGAAGTTCCAACTTCTGATAACATGTTTATTTCTATTGGTGGGTTTCTATTATTCTCATTGGCTGAGTGAATGTTTGAAAATCCATCTCCCAGTCAGAGATCAGCATGACAGTCGAAGTTAACTTGCAAGTTTGCAACTTCAGACACAACAAACACTTGCCAGAGCAACTTGATGTGTCTGTAAGCATCACATCAGCCACAAATGGTAAACTTTTATGAAATCCCCTGTAATTTGTAAATACATGTATATCAGAATATATTCCCCCATGTTAAATAATGGGCAGCTGGAACTGTACAAACTTTTTTGAAGGTTTTATTCCCCTTATTTCCTGAAGATGTCATGATGCTGAAATATTGAAATACAAAATGTCATATTGTACTTATAACCGAGTCACACTTACCTGGATATATTAAAAATTACTCAGTGAATTGTCTGAATGTTGGTCCCTTCTAAGAATACTCAATTTCCATGAACATACCATCATTACGAGTTTTATACACTCGAAGTCATTCACAGCATTACCCATAGTTCATGTTACAGTCAAGTTTGATAGCTTTACGGTAATCACTCTAATAATTTGATCACTCCCGTCAAAATTCAATCACCCCCAATTTGGAAACAAAATTCAATCACCCCCAATTTGGAAACAAAATTCAATCACCCCCAATTTGGAAACAAAATTCAATCACCCCCAATTTGGAAACAAAATTCAATCGGTAGTTCCAAATTTGATCACCCTCTAAAATCATTGAAATAATGAAGAAATGATTGATTAAATGGACCATTTTATCAATTTCCCTTTCTAATAAATTTGATCACCCCAGATTTTATGTTGGGAAATTTCAGTTCCTGTGATTGAATTATTAGAGGGATTACCATAGTAGTCTTTAATCGATTTCCACTCACTCTAATAATTACGACATTTTATTCTTTTATTTCGTTCAGCCGATGGGATTGTATATTTTACAAAGAAATATTTAGAACAAAGATCTGTTTTTGCCCAACAAGACTGTGACAGATAGAATGTTAAATATTAACTAACCCTCTATTCTGAATTCATGTTTGTTTTATTGTTGATACCATGGAGGGTATATATACATGTAGTACCCATTTACTGCATCAAAGATTTTCAAATTTGAGATGAGAAAAAAACGAATGTGTCAACAACCAATCAGAATCATTTTAAATTTTCAGAACATTTTGGTTTAGACTTGAGAGTAAATCACGTTCATTTTAACGTGAGAATGTGCTTAATAACCTATCGAGATAAGATAAGGTGAATAATGAAAACAAAAAGAGGTCATCATTTGTGTATGCATTCTTATCATTGGATTAGTACGGGACAGATCCTGTTTTCATCTTCAAAGCTCATTAGGCTCATTTCCCACAGTCTAATCATGTTTTTTTAATTTACCATAAGAAACAGATTTTATAAAATGTTTGTGAAATATGAAGTAAAAATTTTAAAAAGATATTCTGTTGTGACTATTGCAAGGAAATTTAGCCTATTTTGAAAAATTCCATAAGTCACCATGTTACAGCTTCACTGGCACATGGAAATACACATGATATACTCCCTTAACATGACTAACACATCTTTCAAACTGGAGATTGATGTAGAAATATCTTCTTCTGTAGTGCTTGACTGTGACTGTATTACACGTCACTTGGCATCAATTGTACACCGCAGGGATTGCCTGGCATAAATTTTGTGTCGGATAAATAAACAAATAGATTTGTCCTATCTTAGATGTGCTTATACTGTATTTAAGATCATTTAGTGCCCTGTGTATGAGAGCTGTAAGTACAGTATAAATTGTTTTTGTGATCATTAAATATTTGTTATATTCCAGACCTTGGGCTGTTGTGTTCTTGTCCCCCGCCACTCAAGTGGAAGGTGGAAGGGGACTATACACTGTTCTTCTGTCTACCCAACAGTTCACTGGAACATCCATGCAAACATTTGAACTTTGTGGCTGGTTGGGTGGGCACAGGTTCCTGTTCTTCAATGCATTTTGCTGAGAAGCAACAGGAACTTGATAATGTGATGTCTAGCACTGTAATATCACTTGTCTTTATTGCACCATGTAAGCGTCCTGTCTGTGTCTTGTGAGCTGTCCTCATTGTTTTATAGGGTGGATGGAGGGTGTCTGGTCCCTATTGCTGCTTCAAAGATTTCTTCTTTGAAGTAGCAGGAATGCAACTTGGCTGGGTGGTGCATAGTTGGTTCGTCACGATATAGCTGAAATATTGTTGAAAGCGACGTTAAATCTTCCTGTTGCTTCAATGCATTTTGCTGAGAAGCAACAGGAACTTAATAATGTGATGTCTAGCACTGTAATATCACTTGTCTTTATTGCACCATCAGGGCTCGCTTTAGAGCATGAGAGATGACCTGCAAAAAAAAAACCCTTCCAAAAAATTTGCAGGTCAGATCCAAGATGACCTGCAATTGCAAAATTTGACCTGCATTTATGTGGTTCTGCCTTCGAATGTGTGATCACGCAATCTTTTTTGATTGTACGAGTGCCGCTAATCCAAGCTTGTTGAAAATTTCTCACCGTTTGAATTTGCCGTTCGTACTTCGAACACAGCGAGCAGTTCATTTCTGTCACAATATCATGTCCGTTTTTTTCTCCTTTTTCGTAATGTTGAGCCAGTCGTTAAACCCCCACGATCGTACAGTTGATACTTTTGCCATCACACAATTTATTTCATTATTTGGCAGCCCGGCAAATTAATCTGTCAGTTCATTTTGGCCAGTCTCTCAGCAACAAACGAACGGAAATAGGATTCCTAGAACAGCGGCGCACGCATGCGTAAGGACAGTAAAGGGAGACAACAGTTCTCTATTTCCAAGTAATGCGCGAGTAGACTCCCCTGAACATATTACCCCTCAGCCCATAGGGCTGTGGGATCTTGTCGTTGCCATGTACGTACGTCCGTCCGTCCGTCCTAGCGTCCGTCCGTCAACATTTTCTTGTCCGCTAAATATCTGCAGATCTATGAAGTCGGGCCTGACCAAACTTTTGTGAGAGCTTCCTGAAGGTTGACTGATGAAATGATTAGATTTTCAGATGGCTATGATGATGTCATGATTTTTTTAAAAAAAAATTATTATTTATTGATGGCTCAGCTTTTGCACTGTTATCTATGCCCATCAACATGTTCTTGTCCGCTGAATATCTGCAGATCTATCAAGTCAGGCCTGACAAAACTTTGGTGAGAGCTTCCTGAATGTTAACTGATGAAATGATTAGATTTTCAGATGGCTATGATGATTTCATGATTTTTAATTTTTTTAATTTTTTTAATTTATTGATGGCTTAGCTTTTGCACTGTTATCTATGCCCATCGGGAACCCTTGGTTGCATGTTTCGTTTTGAATTTTGAAGGTTCCCTAATACAAGAAAGCCTGGTCCATTCATGATTCTCATTGAATGAAGGACAACCTTTCTCTTAAATTTTGCTATTAAATCATTCTATTCTACATCATGATTTATTCTAAAACTTTTGCATGAACCATATTTGTGTCCACACATTTAACTGGTACAACATAATGCTTCAATTTTTGTCACCAAACATAACTGTACGTTGGAAATTATGTAAAACGAGTGATTAGGAGAGCCCATTTTTAGCCTGACTCTGGGCAATTTTGAACCAGTTTGCATACCTGGAGCTTATGCCCCCCCCCCAAATAATGATAGGGTGGGCCTGTGTCAATAAGTGTGTTTACTTGTTATCACACTTGTGCAATGCATAAATTGCCACTGATAAAGCTATACACTTCCTTGCATGCACACCACTCACGTGAAACCGAAGTCTGTTATATACGGTATCCAGGGATTTTTTGCAGGTTCCGATCCCAAACTCCCAGTTCCTTTTCGTAATTCATTATTGAAGGTCTAATTTTTTTAAGTGAATTTCGGCGCAAAGAACCTGTGATCAATCACAAAACAGAGGTTTATTAACATGAAATTCAATACCCGGCTCCCAGAAGCTTTTTCCAGGAGTATTTCCTTCAGAAATCCTTTCAAATTGAACAACAGCAACACTTTTGTTTTTTGTTTCATTTGAGTTTTGGGTGCCCATATGTTTTCCAAAACTAAACTGGCTCTAGATGCAGACCTGATTCTACTTGACTAAAAAAAAAACAGGCTGAGGGGTCCACGCACCTTTTAGGTGCTTGCCTGCAATTCATGTTTACTTTTGCCATCGATCTGAACTCGACCACGACGATGTATTTTGTGTTGAAAAAGATGAAAAGTTTTCTACCTTTTGGACATGCCGTCGACGAAAATGATCTCCAGAATATCCACTGAACAGAAGATAACAATTTCTGCCACAGAAATTATGACCTGCAATTTTTTTTTTTTTTTTTTTTTTTTTGCAGGCGAATTTTCACATGGCCTGCAACACCTCAAATTTGGCCTGCAAATTGCAATTTGCAGGCCGCCAATTCGAGCCCTGACCATGTAAGCGTCCTGTCTGTGTCTTGTGCGCTGTCCTCATTGTTTTATAGGGTGGATGGAGGGTGTCTGGTTCCATGCTGCTTCAAAGATTTCTTCTTTGAAGTAGCAGGAACACAACTGGGCTGGGTGGTGCTTAGTTCGTCGTGATATAGCTGAAATATTGTTGAAAGCGACGTTAAATTCTATTCACTCACTCACTCACTTCTTTGAAGTAGCAGGAACACAACTGGGCTGGATGATGCTTAGTTGGGTCGTCGTGATATAGCTGAAATATTGTTGAAAGCGACGTTAAATTCTGTTCACTCACTCACTCACCCTTGAACTTTGTGTGAGGGTGTGTCTTAGCATACTTTAGGGCTTAAACTCCTAGTTTTCCCCCTTAAAAGAAATGATTTTCCTAATGTAGTTAGAGCATTTTCACATATTGAAAGCTCTTATGTTTTCATTACAAATGGATCCCCTGTCGTGACTTGAAACATGATTATATCAGAAACCGTTCGAGATTTTCATGTCAAACTTTTGTTTCGGTCTGGAAAATTTGTCTGGTTGTGTTTTGGTAGCAACTGTTCACCAAGTGGTGCTGTATTCAGAGCATAGGTAAACCATTGTAACCTGATTACGTCTGAACGGTTGTTCATGTGGGAAAACACACGGATGCTATAGCCAGCTTAAGCGGAATTAGGCACGCTAGCTCGAGAGTTATGATGACCGATCAGCTGAAATAAGTGACTTATCTGATGTTATGGATGAGCATCAATGGCATCTGATGAAGTAAATGCACCAACATGAAGTAAAAGTAAGTGCAGTAATACCCAGAAAAAACATAACCTATAATCTAAGACCTATAGTCTTAGTATCGCAACCCGCGATTTTATTGTTGCTGTCATGTGGAAAATATGAACTCTGTCTCTAGCATCGGCTTGAACCGAGGTCGGGCATCGGAATTAATAGGCCTTCAGCAAAATCCTACCATATACAGATAATAAATTGGTGATGTGTAAGAGATGGGAAAAGTTGACCCCATCTGGCGACTAAAAGCCTCCCTCGGCACCTGACATTCAGACTAGAATACTGGGAATTCTAAAAAGATGTAGCCTTGGAGTCTCGGCCACATTTTTTATTAGAGCATTTCCACAAAGTAGGGTGTATCACGTTGGGCACACCGTTCCTCATTAGATCACCGAAGTTAAGCAACATTGAGCTCAGTCAATACTTGGATGGGTGACCAGGTGCTGTACTGGCTGGGCTGATCAGTGTCCAGGATTATAGGAACTGTGGACACTCTCATGTTCTGACAGTCCTCGTGATATGACTGAAAAAATGTTGAAAACGACTTTAAATCCTGCTCACCCACTCATCCACAAAGTGGATGCTAGTAGTAGGCAGCCGTGAAATTCATTATGAAGAATGAGGGACGTGGAGTCGCATGGAGCTGACGTCACGGATGACGTCACTTCCGGTCACGTGACATCCGGGTCTCTTCCTGTGACATCACATCCGGATCAAAGGTCACTTCCAGTCACGTGACGGCCCAGTAAGAATTATTTGGGGTGGACATGTTAGGTCCACTCTGGCGCACTGGACAATGTCCGTCCCAATGGGGAACCCACTCATGTACATTTGCGGTATGGGGTTGGCCCCTTCTTTTCTTCATCTCGAGCTGTAGAACACAATGGGAGGGGTCTCGAGGCCATGTTGAAAAAGTTACGCACAATAGGCAGGCAGATCAACGTTTTGGGTTCTAGGTGGACCCATAATGGTCTGATTGGGCAGTGAGGTATCAGTTTGAAGCATTCGTGGGGGAGCGTCCAACTGGATGGGTGTGGGGTGGGAATATCGCCTATCTGCGCATGCACAGTAGAGAAAGGGTATTTGAATGGACATTTTGGGGTCGCGATGGAGCAATAGTGGTCCGATTGGGCCGTATAAGGTGTCGGCATGAATCCCTCGTGGGGGACCATCTGACTGGACTAGTGTGTCATCTGTTTTCAACATTCTGCACATGAGCAGACAGGGAATTGTGGGAAAAGGGCACTGGAAGGGACGTTTTGGGGTTGAGGTGGACCCATAGTGGTGCGAATGGGTCGGGGAGGGTATCATTTTGAAGCATTCGTGGGGGAGCATCCAAATAGACTGGTATGGAGTAAAAGTAGCGCAGTGGTGCGCCTGCGCAGTAGAAAAAAGAGTATGGGAATGGACGTTTTGGGGTCGAGGTGGGCCCATATTGGACGTACTGGGTCGGGGAGGGTATCCATGTGAAGCGCGCCTCCAGGCCAATCAAGTCATGGGTGGGTGCATGTTTTCACAGAAAAAACCCCGCAGTCATAGAAATGTTGTTGTTGTTGAGATAGTGTAGTCTCTCAATTTCGGGGAAGTAAAACTCAAGGGAAGTAATCCAGTTTAGTAGTACAGAAAGCAGAAACTCGGGGGGTTAAGTTTTTGGGAAACTTTCTGGGAAAATCCCTGTTCTATTAATAGATCACTCGGGAGTAGTAGGTGGGTGGTTGGGTGGGTTCAGGTTCCTGTTGCTTCAATGCATTTTGCTGAGAAGCAACAGGAACTTGATGATGTGATGTCTAGCACTGTAATATCACTTGTCTTTATTGCACCATGTAAGCGTCCTGTCTGTGTCTTGTGTGCTGTCCTCGGTGTTTTATAGCATAGGGTGGATGGAGGGTGTCTAGTTCAAATGCTACTTCAAAGCTGTACTACTTCGAAGATTTCTTCTTTGAAGTAGCAGGAACACAACTGGGCTGGGTGGTGCTTAGTTGGTTCGTCGTGATATAGCTGAAATATTGTTGAAAGCCACTCGGGAGTAGTAGAGAAAGCAGAGTTTCGGAGGTGCAATGTAGTGCTTTTGGAGGAGATACGGGGGCCTTTTTCCATCCGGCTACCTGGTAGAGAGGAGGAGTGAGTGAGGGAGTGAGTGCCAATGCCCATGAGGCGCGCCCAACACCCGTCTTAAGGCATTGACACACTAATGATGGTGAGTGAGTGACTGAGCGAGTTAGTGAGAGGTAGTGGTGGTGGTGGTGGTGGTGGTAGTGGTGGTGGTGGTGGTAACAGTGGTGGTGGTGGTGTGTGGTGGTGGTGGTGGTAGTAGTGGTGTGTGGTGGTGGTGGTGGTGGTGGTGGCCATGATGTGGACAGATGAGAGAACAACAAGAATGGCTGGTCAATCATTTTATCATCCCCACCAGCACATCATACCCGCGCTGGGGGAGGTGCATTGGATATGTTTACAATTCTCATAGGCTCTTCTCCAATCAGAAGCCGCCATTTCAGAAAGTTTAATTTTCGGGCATGTTCGCTCTAATCCGTTTGTCCTAAGCATCTTTGAGCAGTCCAGGATACAAGTGCGCCGAGCTCTTACTTCTTCCATCGGTAGGCAGGGAAGGGAGATGGAAGGGCTCCTCGCCACTGGGATGAATCTCCATCGGCTCTTCAGTTCGGAGCGGCGGATCGACCTCCATGGGTTCTTCCATTCGAGGATGCAGGGAAGGGAGATAAAAGGGCTCCTAAACACTGGGATTAATCTCCATCGGCTCTTCAATTCGGGGCGACAGATCGACCTCGATGGGTTCTTCCATTCGAGGATGCAGGGAAGGGAGGTGGAAGGGCTCCTCGACACTGGGATCAATCTCCATCAGTCCTTCAATTCGGGGCGGCGGATCGACCTCCATGGGTTCTTCCATTCGAGGATGCATTTCCATGAGAACTGAAATATCCGGTCAAGAGTGGCGAGCGTGATCCATGTAGGACACTTCGGTGGCGTCTCAATTGACTGGGATGCTTAAAGACTATATCACAATCTGCACATGTATGCGTGGGTACTTCATGGCGTGCACGTGTGTGACGACTTAAACTCTCATGGAAATGCATCCTCGAGTGGAAGAACCCATGGAGGTCGATCCGCCACCCCGAATTGAAGAGCTGATGGAGATTGATCCCAGTGTCGAGGCTCCCTTCCCTGCATCCTCGAATGGAGAAACCCATGGAGGACGATCCGCGGCTCCGAATTGAAAAGCCGATTGGAAATTGTTGTTGTTCTGTCATCTGTCCACATCATGGCCACCACCACCACCACCACACCACTACTACCGCCACCACACACCACCACCACCACAAACCACCACCACACACCACTACCTCTCACTAACTCATTCGCTCAGTTACTCACTCACCATCGTCAATGGGTTAATATGGGCGTTGGGCACGCCTCACGGATGTTAGGCACTCACTCACTCACTCCTCCTCCTCATCTCTACCAGGTTCCCGGTTGCCGAACATAAGTACGATATGGCTGAAGCTGTTATGCATTTCTTTTGCGCTCCAGTGAACTCCAATATTTGTCATTGCTGTCATCGCCATTTGAAACTTCCCTACCTCTGAATGTGCTAACGTCCTCTGAAACCGTTTGAGGACCCAGTGTCGAGGAGCCCTTTCATCACCCTTCCCTGCATCCTCGAATGAAAGAACCCATGGAGGTCGATCAGTCGCCCCAAATTGAAGAGCCTATGGAGATTGATCCCAGTGTCAAGTAGCCCTTCCATCTCCCTTCCCTGCCTACCAATGGGGGAAATAAGAGCTCAGAGCTCCAGTATCCTGGACTGCCCGAAGACGCTTAGGACAAACGGATCAGAGCGAACATGGCCGAAATTTCTGAAATGGCGGCTTCTGATTGGCCAAGAGTGGTAAACATATCTAACGCTCCTCCTCCAGCATGGTTATGATGTGCTGGTGGGGATAATAAAATGATTGACCTGTCATCCTTGTTGTTGTTCTGTCATCTGTCCACATCATGGCCATCACCACCACACGCCACTACTACCGCCGCCACACACCACCACCACCACAAACCACCACAACACATCACTACCTCTCACATAAAATGGCAGCATTAGATCTGCTCTGTTGCAAGTAGGTGCCCCTGTCCCTCCCCCTCCCCTCCCCCTCCCCTCCCTTCCCTTCCCCGTCGTGATATAGCTGAAAAAATGTTGAAAGCGACGTTAAACCCTATTCACTCACTCACTCACTCACTACCTCTCACTAACTCATTCGCTCAGTTACTCACCATCATTAGTGCGTCAATGCGTTAAGAAGGGCGTTGGGCACGCCTCACGGGCGTTAGGCACTTACTCACTCACTCCTCCTCCTCCTCCTCATCTCTACCAGGTAGCCGGATGGAAAAAGACCCTTATCTACTCCAAACGCACTCCATTGCACCTCTGAAACTCCCCTTTCTCTACTACTTCCGAGTGATCTATAAATAAAACGGGAGTTTTCTCAGAAAATTCGTCGAAAAAAATAACCCTGACAGTTTCTGCTTTTGTACTACTAAACTGGATTACTTCCCTTGAATTTTACTTCCCCGAAATTGAAAGACTACACTATCTCAACAACAACACTCTCATTTCTATGACTCCGTTTTTTTTCGTGAAAACATGCACCCACCCATGACTTGATCGGCCTGGAGGCACGCTTCACATGGATACCCTCCCCGACCCAGTACAGGCCCATCTCGACCCCAAACGTCCATTCCCATACACTTTTTCTACTGCGCAGTCGTACCATTGCACTACTTTTACTCCATACCAGTCCAGTTGGATGCTCCCCTACGAATGTTTCAAACTGATACCCTCCCCGACCCATTCGCACCACTATGGGTCCACCTCGACCCCAAAATGTCCCTTCCAGTGCCCTTTTCCCAAAATTCCCTGTCTGCGCATGCGCAGAATGTTGAAAACGGACGACACACTAGTCCAGTCGGATGGTCCCCCACGAGAGCTTCACGATGACACCTCATACGGCCCAATCGGACCATCTTTGGTCCGTTGCGACCCCAAAACGTCCATTCCAATACACTTTCTCTACTGGGCATGCGCAGATAGACGATATTTCCACTCCACACCCATCCAGTTGGACGCTCCCCCCACGAATGCTTCAAACTGATACCTCATACGACCCATTCGGACCATTATGGGTCCACCTAGACCCCAAAACGTCCACCTTGATCTGCCTGCCTACTGCGCATGCGCACAGTAACTTTTTCAACAAAATCAACGCATGGCCTAGAGACCCCTCCCATCGTTTTCTACTGCTGAGATGAAGAAAACAAGGGGCCACACCCCATACCGCAAATGTCCATGAGTGGGTTCCCCATTGGTACTAATATTGTCGAGTGCGCCAGAATGGACCTAACATGTCCACCACAGACCTGCCTGAACTTTTCAGCGAAAGTCAACCCCTGGGCCCGAGACCCCTCCCATCGCGAGATAAAGAATACAAGGTGTCACACCCCATAGTAAAATCCACAAGAAAAAAAATGATCACCCCGATCATATACATGCATTCCTCATAGATTAACATTGGAAGTCACTGTGGTCTTAAGTAGGGGCAGATAACTCTTGCCATCACGTGACCTATGGGACGTGAACTTTGACCCGGATGTCACGTGACCGGAAGTGACGTCATACGTGACATCAGCTCCACGTGACTCCACGACCCTCATTTTGGACCCTCATTTTTCATAACGAATTTCACGGCTTCCTACTACTGATGCTCTTTTGTATTACCGGGAAACTACTCCGCCGCCGCCATCGCCATTTCAAACGTCCATATCTCTGAAACCGTTGGAGATTTTTTAGATAAAATTTTTATGCTATCTAACTAGGTCTGGAGAATTGTCTGGTTGTGTTTTTGTGTTTCTATTTGATCACTAGATGGCACTGTAGTCATGAACATTATAAACCGTTCCGACGCAATTTTTTTCCAACAGCTTTTTCGATTGTCACGAAATTTAGTTATAGTGGTCTTGTAGGATGACAAAGAGCTGAAAAGGTTTTGGTGGTTTTAGCAGATAAGTTATACATTATTATTAGTATTCCCGGTTGCCGACCATAAGTACGATATGGCTAAAGCTGTTATGCATTTCTTTTGCGATCCAGTGAACTTTAAATTTGTCATTGCTGTCATCGCCATTTGAAACGTCCTTACCTCTGAACGTCCTAACGTCCTCTGAAACCGTTGGAGATTTTTGGGTCAAACTTTGTTTGCTATCTACCTTTGTCCGGGGAATTGCCCGGCTGTGTTTGCTTCTTTTCAACTGAGCATTAGATGGTGATGTGGTCATGAACATTATAAACATTTCTGAGACGATATTGTTCCAACAGCTTGTTTGATTTTAATGTAATTTGGAAATAGTGATCTTGTAGGATAGATACAGAGCTAAAAAGTTGTTTAGTGTTGTTAGTGTTACCCTAAGGGCATGATTTTGGTGAACATAAAGGACTTTTATCATAAAATGAAAATTGACCAATTTGAACAGTGAGAAGTTGCCTATTGGTGTATTTCAGCTTGCTGAACATGAGTAGAATATGGCTGGAACTGCAATGTATGTCCTTTGTGATCTAGAATTTATTTATTTTTTCTTATTTTAACATGTGTGATGCTGAAAATTCGAGTTGAGCATTTAAACATGTGACATTTCCCCGTCAGATAATATTCAGTGGTTGACATTTGATTAAATTGTATAATTCTATGGTCTTGGTTGCATCGTATGTATTAGCTGAACATGGAAAAAGTTTATGAATTTGGTGACTAGCTTCACCGTCTGAGCTGAGAGCTGACTGCCTTTTAAAGATCGCTAGCAGCGCCTTGTACTTGTTAACTGTGAATGAATGACCAATTTATGCAATCTTGCAGATGTGTTTCAAATTTCAGTTGCCATACAGTCATATCTGTCCTTCCTCTGATATTTCTGTGAGCATTATTGACAGAGTTAAGCCTCTCAACAATTATAGATAATACACTCACTTCAGCTGGTAAAGTCAATACGCATAGCTGTAAGCACGGATCATGCATATGAGAAATTAAGATCTAGTGCACCAAAACTTAACAAATCTGACAGTTATATTTCATAATATGCATCCAAAGCAGCAATAAATATGTTTAGAAAACCCTCAATAAAACATAACAAACTTCCAGATATCCATTTTAAATTAATTTTGAGACTTGTAATTTAGCTAAGTTGCAAAACACAAGAATCTTATTAACATTAACTTCACATAAATACCACTCCTAAAGTTGAAGTACTTCACCAGACTGCCAGGGTGTGATAAAGCAACACAGAAAAACCTATATTTACTCTTCTCTTTACTGTTTATATTAAACTGGCCAATGACAAATACATTGTGATAAATAGACTGTGAGTGGTCTTTGATGCACCAAGAACTAAGATAATAAAGCTGTAGATGGAGGGTTATTCCCAGTACTTTAACTTACAGCATTGATGCAATGCATGATCCGTGGTTTTGATAAGGAAATATTGGAAATAGCTTTCAGATGCGGGTCATCTTCAAATGCAAGATGGCCGAGCGTTTAAGAACACCACAGTCCCACCAAATGATGCATTCACAGTAAACATGTAGGTGTACCCGTTGGAATAATGATCATATCTTGTTTAGGTATAATGAGATATTGGCGAAAATATGTTTCAGATGGTGGCCATACTGTAATCCACAATGACCACCATAGTGGCTGATGGAGAAAATGGCAACATCGAAATTCTTGATCTACAAGTTTTTTAGAATAAATTTAGCCTTACCAAGAATGGAGCCAAAATGCTCACAAACTCTAAATTTGGTATACATATAAGCCTGTTGACTACATTGTTTTACTTCCCGAAATATTGTTTTTCTTGACAGAAACATTGTACACTTGTTTAGCTACAGATACTGTGTTTACCTGCAAAACCATATACTGGTACCTATACATGTAATGATATTTTTTCTCCACAAAAATAGTAACACTTGTAGTTACATTGTTTCACCGTCTGTCACATTGGTTAACTTTCTGAAACATTATTAGCGGAGAGAGAGAGAAATTTAACATCGCGTTCAGCAATATATCAGCTAAATAGCGAGCCGACAGAAACATTGTTTTATCGACAGAAACATTGTTTTATTTTATGAAAAATGTTTTACTTCCTGAAACATTGCTTTACTTTCTAAACATTGTTTACCGACAGAAAGATTGATTTATCGAGAGAATGCTTCTCTTATCAAAGAAACAGCATTGTTCTACGAAGAGAAAGAATTTTATTACTTCGTTTACTTTCTGAAACATGGTTCTACAAATTGAAACATTGTTTTACTTTCTGTAGAAAAATTTAGACTCGTGTATCCATTGGGTAAATGATTGCACTGGCAGTGAACTTCGTTCAGACAGTGGAAATGATTTTTAGTCAATACTTTCTGAAGACGTAAATTATTGACTGCTCCCCCGATTTGCAACTTGAATAGTGAACTGGGAATTGGGCGCCATCTTATAATACGTTTCTGAAGCCCTGTTTCACTTACAGAAACATGAACATTGATATATAGAGAGAAAGATTGTTTTCCTCATTGTTCCACCTACATAATCAATGTTTTACATACAACATGGTTTTATCTTACAACATATTTTGCCTTCAGGAAATTAGTTTTACCTACTTATACATACAGGAATATAACATATTCATTTTCGACTTAGGTTATAGGACCATTGTTTTACCTACAGGAACATTCTTTTTTACCTACATGAACACTGTTTCACCTACAGGAACATTGTTTTGTGGGTATATTAGATGCATTATTTCTCTTTCTGAATTTGTATTAACCTGCAGTGACAACTGAAAACCATGTGACAACTGAAAAAATTATGTTTCTGAATTCGTATTTCGTATGTTTACGTCACGGCAGTATAAAACATGTTATTCGTCTTATTTACATTCCGCTATGATAGTCAGGTTTGTATACTGGAATATTAAGAGTATCAAGTTTCAACGCGCCAATTAGAATGGAGCTATAACATTGTGATTCATGGGGCGTCTTCTTCTTCTTCTGTTTTTTTCTCTCTCAAAACAGGCTGAATTACGGTAACTAGCAATAGTGTCCAGATACCCCAAAATAGTATAAACGTCAACAAAAATTTATATTTGCCACAACGAACAGTTTCAAAGTGGAATATGACGGACCAAAACGTGAGCCTGTCAGATTCAATGGTTGCACCTCACAATAGAATAAAAGTGATTATTATATGACCAGCAGTGATTCCTTCATTTGATTGGTCCATTGAACGTCATGTGATATCTCACAAAAAGTTATATTCACTGGCTAAAATGTTATATTCACCGACCGGTGAATATAACTTTTGTTGACGTCAGCTATCGCGCGACAGACGTCACTTCGAACCCCTGTTATGCGGCTGGCGGCAGTTGCATAATCAGACACAATTATGGAGATATTCTTGAAGAAAATCTTCAGAATAGTCATAATGGTTCCTTGAATATGTAATGCGTACAATCAGTATGTAAATTCAACGTCAAATTCCGCCTTTTGCGCTATTCGTAATGCCGGTTTCGGCCGCAAGGTGGCGCTAGCGCTCACGGCACTTTGGTCTGTTCCGGTTGTCTGCTAAACATGTGCAGGAGGGAAGGTGGGTATTGTATTTCGCCTCGTTTCGTCAGATTTTCTCACTGATGGAGACATCCTTGGTAGTTCACGTAAGTATAGTCATCAAGTCTAATTTTTACTCGTTTGTACAAGCATAATAAAAGCCGCTTTGTCAACAAATTGGGCAATCAAAGCTCGTCGTTGTTGTTGCTAGAAAACGTTTGTTTAGTTATAGTAGAGACTTGCGTGTCATCGACTCCGGGATAAAGGATTTTTTTTGCAGAAGAAATACATGGTATAATAATTAGATAATTAAAAAATTAAAAATAAGTAGCTATTAGTGCAAAAACTACTTCCTCAGTATTTATGAGAAGTTAGAAGACATGGCACATTAATTTCCTGTTCAGTGTGTCTTTTCACAATAAAATTATGAAACACTACCAGCCGTCCCAACTGAGGCGGGTTGGGTTCTTGTTTATCACATTATAATCATACAGCTACATTGACCGCTACATGGTAGTCGGGTTAACTAATAATCCGGTTATTTCTCACAGTACTTGATCAAACAAACTGGCCCCTGCTGATTGTTTTCAGTAGAGTGTGGTTTAATCAGGCTGAACTGCCGGCCACCCACCATGTTTTATAGCAACAACAACGACGAGCTTTGATTGCCCAATTTGTTGACAAAGCGGCTTTTATTATGCTTGTACAAACGAGTAAAAATTAGACTTGATGACTATACTTACGTAAACTACCAAGGACGTCTCCATCAGTGAGAAAATCTGACGAAACGAAGCGAAATACAATACCCGCCTTCCCTCCTGCACATGTTTAGCAGACAACCGGAACAGAGCAAAGTGCCGTGAGCGCTAGCGCCACCTTGCGGCCGAAACCGGCATTACGCATAGCGCAAAAGGCGATTGTTTCATATAATAAAACAATTATGTGATTTCAATTCGGTAAATACGAACTTTTATGGACCAGAAAAAAAAATTCACCTCGGCCGATTGATTGGTTTTCTCTGGTCCATAAAACATCGTATTCATCTCATTGGTATCACATAATTGTATAATATCTGCCACAACAGAACCATTTATCATGAATTCCACGAAATCTGTAACCAAAATGTAATTCCGTCACAAGTAGTAATATAAGCGTATCTGGGGGCATATTGACCTACTTCTGAGGAGGTCACAGGTCAAGGTCACGATAGTTCCCGGAAGTGAGCTTTGAGGGCATGTATTTCTCCACGGTGATGCGGTCCTCCCCGGTGATGCGGTCCGGTGGTGATGCGGTCGCGGGGAGAAGCTTCAGCGGACAGAAAGTAGTCCCGAGACTTCAAATACGCGGGGGGAGGTTCTCCGGGAATGTCTGGCAATGTCCGTTAATCTCCAGGAGAATATAAGGGTCAACAAGCCTTTATCTGCCCTTCCAAAGCATCAATGGAATGTACGTCATCAAACAGGGTCCCCGACAATATCGCCAGCACTATGCCCTGCATAAATGCCAAGTGGGGAACTCTCGTCACAGCCATACAGTGGGAGAAGGGAAAGGGTCACAGCGGGACTCGAACCCGAGTCGCTCTCTCCAGAAGCAGACACGTTATCCACTACACCACGAGTCACCCCATACTAGGCAAGGTTGAAAATATCCTCATATATCTACCAGAGGGCAGATCACTATACCGCTAGGGTGTAGGTCCAATCGGGAACCCACACATGAACATGTGCGGTATGCAATGCTTAACCTAATGGGAAACCCACACATGCTCATTTGCGGTATGGGTTGTGGGATCTTGTTTTTTTCGTCTCACCACGTAGAACATGATGGGCGGGGTCTCGAAGCTAAGCGGTGAAATCTTTTGAAAAAGTCACTATGCGCAATGGGCAAGTAGCGCTGGGGTGGACGTTTTGGGATCGAGGTGGGCCCCTAGTGGGTCGAGTGAGGCATCAGTATGAAGCCCTCGTTGGGAAGCGTCCAACTGGATGGGTCTGACGTGGAACTGACGTAATTCTGCGCATGCGCAGTAGAAAAAGTTTATAAGAATGGACGTTTTGGGGTCTAGGTGGACCCATAATGGTCCGGTTGGGTCGTATGAGGAGTCATCGTGAAGCATTCGTGAGGGTCCATCCGACTGGACTAGTGTGTCGTCCGTTTTCAACATTCTGCGCATGCGCACACAGGGAATTGTGGGAAAACGGCAAAGGAAGGGACGTTTTGGGGTCGATGTGGGCCACTCTTGGTCCCAATGCGTCATGGGGGTATCAAATTGAAGCTTTGGACTGGGCGAATATGGCGTGAAACTGATGTCATTCCGCGCATGCGCAGTAGACAAAGAGTATGGGAATGGAAGCTTTGGTGTAGATGGAGCCTTGTTCGAGCTGGCTACCTGGTACAGTTACCTGTATGTGTGTGGGGGGGGGGGGGGGTGCGTGTGTGTGCGTGCGTGTGTGTGGTAATATAAGGTCGTTTGTACACCATTAGCCTCAGTCTGTGTCCACCCTCTGACCGGGTACAATTTCGAGTACATGTACGTTCTGACAGAAGACACTCTCTCGTCGAGATAGTATGCTCAGACATATTCGTCTAATGCATAGACAAGAGACACCACCGAGTCCAGCTATAAGTCCACCAAGTGGAGTATAGCATCCCTATACGATGACGGTGAGCGGCCCTACGGGATGTGGAAAGACATCCTGGGTGATGAAGTGCTTAGAGGAAGATGTGGCAACCCGAGTTCCGACACGCGTTGTATGGTGTTATAGCCAATGACAGCCTGCGTACGAAACTACACGATTACAGAATGTGAATTTCGTCCCGGGAATTCCTCACGACATAGATGAACCGTATTACTTCGATTCCTAGCAGACTAACGTGGTAGTGCTAGATGACCTGATGAGTGCGGCCAAGGACAATTCGAAAATCGCCGACTTGTTTACCAAAGGGTCCCATCATCGCAATCTGTCCATCATCTATTTGACCCAGAATCTCTTTCCTCAAGGGAAGGCGTCCAGAGATAGTGCCTTGAACTGCCAATACTTTGTGTTGTTCTCCAATCCCATCGACAGAGCACAAATCCGTGTGTTTGGTAGTCGAATTTATCCTCAGAACATCGACCATTTCATGCAGGCATTTCAAACCGCGACAGGTCGTTCGTACGGCTATCTGTTCGTAGACTTAAACGCTCATACCCCCGAAGATCGCCGGTTGACGACCCACTTGTTTCGCGGCGAGGGATCACCACAACGTCATATACCCCTACACCATCCACCGAGTCCATACCTGGCAGAGCCCGTTCAGCAGCAGCAACCTACTCCCATACAGGGGTCCCCTTCATACCATCGTTCTCGGAATATCACCCAACCGTGAAGGACCAACCCAAACTCGTACTAGGGAATGAACACAATGTGAACTCGAGGCTATGGAAGCATTTCATAGTGAAATATGAAAAGTGAAAAGTTTCACCACAAAGAGTATTCGAAAGAGGAAGCCGTAATTTCAGCCCATAACACATTGGCACACAAGACTACGACGGGTTTTACGTCAGCAGTATGCCGACCTCGTGACCCACATGAAATTGTTGGACAAGGACCCGAGTAGAAGGTGAAAAGGGGGTTCTAAGTCAGGGAAGCTGGGGAAGCCGATGACGTCATAAGTAGGTCGAGGTGACGTCATAAGTAGGTCATCTATATATAGACGGGATGTTCAAAGTCATCGTCTATTGTGGAGCCGTGTCTATAGCCAGAGGTTTTTTACGGTGTCCAAGGTGATTTATAGAGCCATACCTATAGCCCGAAGGTGTGGTGTTCATCGTTTATTTATAGGGCTGTACCTATAGCACGGAGGGGTTTTTGCGGTGGTCGTCTGTTCATTGGACCGTGTCTATATCCCGAGGGGCTGAGGTGTTCTAGTTTGACTGGGATTCCAGACTGGGTTGTGCGCTGATTGGCTAAGACTGCGCGCCTTGAATTGTGGTGTATGCTGATTGGTTGATCTATAGCCCGAGGGTCACCACGTCCGTGATCCATCGGTCGACCTACCTATAGCCCACTGCGGAGTTGGGCTATATATAGAACGTTATAACCCGAGGACACCTGTGGACACACATGATTGATCACGTTGGCGGTGTTCACGAGTGCCTATCTGAGCTCAAACCATCTTATTTTAGAGTCAATAAATATGTGATCGATATATTTCCCCTTTATTCCGAAGTCGGACGTCGAGCGGTAT
>JAVTVY010046208.1:0-21377 GCA_036873755.1 Hanleya hanleyi | reverse complement strand
CAGATATTTTAATGCGAATTTCTTCTAATTAGACTAGATCATAAAAGTGCTAAATATTGAATATATTATCTTTTCTCCGAAAAGGCTCTTGTGTATATTTAACTGCGAATCTCTTCTATTTAGTATAGATTATAAAAGTGCTAAATATTGAATATATTGTCTTTTCCCAGACGCCAGCTACATATTTGAGTGCGAATCTTTTCTAATTATACGATATTATAAAGGTGCTAAGTATTGAATATATTGTCTTTTACCAGACGCCAGATAGATATTTAACTGCGAATCTCTTCTAATTAGATGATATTATCAAAGTTCTAAATGTTCATTATATTGTCTTTTCTCAGACGTCAGCTACATATTTAAGTGCGAATCTGTTCTAATTAGATAATATTATAAAGGTGATAAATATTGAAAATATTGTCTTTTCTTCGACACGGTGTTACAGATATTTTAATGCGAATATCTTCTAATTGGACTAGATAATAAAAGTGCTAAATATTGAATATATTGTCTTTTCTCCGAAAAGCTCTTGTGGATATTTAACTGCGAATCTCTTCTAAATAGTATGGATTATAAAAGTGCTATATATTGAATATAATATCTCTTCGCAGACGCCAGCTACATATTTAAGTGCGAATCTTTTGTAATTGTATGATATTATAAAGCTGCTAAATATTGAATATATTGTCTTTCGTCAAACGCCAGATAGATATTTAACTGCGAATCTCTTCTAATTAGGTGATATTATCAAAATACTAAATATTCAATATGTTTTCTGTTCTCAAACGTCACCTGCATATTTAAATGCGAATATATTCTAATTAGATGATATTATGAATCTGCTAAATATTGAATATATTGTCTTTTCTCAGACGCCAGATAGATATTTAACTGCGAATCTCTTCTAATTAGATGATATTATAAAGGTGCTAAATATTGAAAATATTGTCCTTTCTTCGACACGGTGTTACAGATATATTTTAATGCGAATATCTTCTAATTGGACTAGATCATAAAAGTGCTAAATATTGAATATATTGTCTTTTCTCCGAAAAGCTCTTGTGGATATTTAACTGCGAATCCCTTCTAAATAGTATGGATTATAAAAGTGCTATATATTGAATATAATATCTCTTCGCATATATTGTCCTTTATCATATCTCAGAGAAGCATGTAGACTTTTGATTGACTGACAGACCTCATGTGTGATGCTGTATTGTCAAGTTGCTGGTCGAATATATATGGTATACCCCCGTCGCCAAGGGCAACGAACAGGTGTTCACTAGATTCCATCGTCTGCTAAACAAAATGGCTGAATCAGGCCAACGCTTCGCGTCTCACACGGACGATGAAGTTGTTGAAAAGCGGGCTAATATTATTCCCAGCAACACAAAAAAATCGAACAAAGCGTCCGCCCACATCGTGTGACATTCCCACAGCTATCCTGGTCGCCGCAAATCCCTCAGCGCCAATGTTCAATAACTGCACAATAAATGCAATCAACATCATCGTGCGAAAATGAAGCAAATACCTATACTTCTGCCAAATTGTGCAGGACAGTTTGATTTTTCCGATTTTTCTCTCGAACTGTAAATTTAAGTCAGTTCATGTTGGTCCTTCTCTTGTGTGATGTTATGGAAACATGACACAAGTGACACTGTCGAGTGACACGGTGTTGAATTATAGACAGAATGGAAATGTAACAGTTCACACGTGTATTTGAAACTTACATATCCACGCAACAGATGTGAATCCGGAACGGGTCTTTCGATGTATTTATTAACAAAAGGTATATAATCTAGATATTATACTCGTCGATGGCTATTAAATATTAAATATGAAATTGAGATTAAGCTTAATGTTCCAGTATTTTATACGTTTCTGATTTTCAGAATAGAACATAAGACATGTAAGAGATGAAGCTGAATTTGAAGTTAGATTGTTCATTCTTTATCACCGAAGCCCACCGGTATTTCACACGGAAACCGGGTTCATTGTTCACGGATTACAGTATATGTTATCGTTATCTTTGCTCCTCCCTTAGTACGTTTTAAAGATGAGGATTGTAAAAATGATACATTTGTCTTTGTGTTCATTTTTTTCCGGTGCATGCTGTGGATCGTTCTGAAACCAGTGCAAGTCCGATCGAAGTCCGTTCCATTATGTCGGCCTTGAAGTCCAAAGTGATTCTTAATGCTCTGAGATATGATAAATTCGTTATACATCGCCCTTCCAAATCTCATCCCGTATTACCCCGGAAGGGCGACGTATAACTAATATTCTCCGACACGGTTTTACATATATTTTAATGCGAATCTCTTCTAATTAGAGTAGATTATAAAAGTGCTAAATATTGAATATATTGTCTTTCCCAGACGCCAGCTACATATTTGAGCGCGAATCTTTTGTAATTATATGACATTATAAAGCTGCTAAATATTAAATATATTGTCTTTCTTCAAACGCCAGATAGATATTTAACTGCGAATCTCTTCTAATTATATGATATTATAAAAGTGCTAAATATTCAATATATTGTCTGTTCTCAAACGTCACCTACATATTTAAATGCGAATATATTCTAATTAGATGATATTATAAAGGTGCTAAATATTGAATATATTGTCCTTTCTCCGAAACGGTGTTACAGATATTTTAATGCGAATCTCTTCTAATTAGATTAGATTATAAAAGTGCTAAATATTGAATATATTGTCATTTCTCCGAAAAGGCTCTTGTGGAAATTTCACTGCGAATCTCTTCTATTTAGTATAGATTATAAAAGTGCTAAATATTGAATATATTGTCTTTTCCCAGACGCCAGCTACATATGTAAGTGCGAATCTTTTCTAATTAGATGATATTATAAAGGTGCTAAATATTGAATATATTGTCTTTCTCGGATGCCAGCTAGATATTTAACTGCGAATCTCTTCTAATTAGATGATATTATCAAAGTGCTAATTATTCAATATATTGTCTGTTCTCCGGAAAGGGTCTTGTGGATATTTAACTGCGAATCTGTTCTATTTAGT
This sequence comes from Hanleya hanleyi, assembly GCA_036873755.1. NCBI lineage: Eukaryota > Metazoa > Mollusca > Polyplacophora > Lepidopleurida > Hanleyidae > Hanleya > Hanleya hanleyi. The sequence goes on along the minus strand of JAVTVY010046208.1, from coordinate 18,342 downwards.
ATAGATTATAAAAGTGCTAAATATTGAATATATTGTCATTTCCCAGACGCCAGCTACATATTTGAGTGCGAATCGTTTCTAATTATATGATATAATAAAGGTGCTAAATATTGAATATATTGTCTTTTCCCAGACGCCAGATAGATACTTAACTGCGAATCTCTTCTAATTAGATGATATCAAAGTGCTAAATATTCAATATATTGTCTGTTCAAAAACGTCACCTACAAATTTAAATGTGAGTATATTCTAATTAGATGATATTATAAATGTGCTAAATATTGAATATATTGTCCTTTCTCCGACACGGTGTTACAGCTATTTTAGTGCGAATCTCTTTTAATTAGATTGGATTATAAAAGTGCTGAATATTGAATATATTGTCTTTTCTCCGAAAAGCGTCTTCTGGATATTTAACTGCGAATCTCTTCTATTTAGTATAGATTATAAAAGTGCTAAATATTGAATATATTGTCTTTTCGCAGACGCCAGCTGCATATATGAGTGCGAATCTTTTCTAATTATACGATATTATAAAGGTGCTAAGTATTGAATATATTGTCTTTTCCCAGACGCCAGATAGATATTTAACTGCGAATCTCTTCTAATTAGATGATATTATCAAAGTACTAAATGTTCATTATATTGTCTTTTCTCAGACGTCAGCTACATATTTAAGTGCGAATCTATTCTAATTAGATAATATTATAAAGGTGCTAAATATTGAAAATATTTTCCTTTCTTCGACACGCCTATTTTAATGCGAATATCTTCTAATTGGACTAGATCCTAAAATTGCTAGATATTGAATATATTGTCTTTTCTCCGAAAAGCTCTTGTGGATATTTAAAGTGCTATATATTGAATATTTGTTTTTTTTATAATTTATTCATTCCGAAATATAATGTATAAGTCAATTTTACATAGTTTAAAAGCAAAGCAAAAAAATCAAAAACAAACAAACTTACATGACAATACGCACATACATATAGAAGAAAAATACAGAACAGGGAAACAAAACCGACTACTTCTTGTCCAACTCAGTTACATGTAGCATTTCAGGCATTTTCTAGGAATAGAAACTTATCCCACTTTTTATAAAATTGATACAAAGATTTATTATTTAATGCAATTTTTTTTTCTATTCGACAGGTTTGGCGGAATATTGAAAACACAGCAGTAATATCTGGCACTTGATTTGTAAAACTGCATCTATAGATATAATGTTTAGCGGACAGAATGAATTGATTAATGATAATAGGCGCATCTAATATGCCAAATATAATATTCTTTGTAGATAGCACAAATTGATAATCAAAGGATATTAACCAATCAGAGACTGCTCTCCAGAATTTAGTACAATACGAACATTCCACTAACAAGTGTACAATACTTTCAGTTTCTGCAGAACAAAAATTACATTTGTCATTATCAAACAGTTTAATTTTAAATAAAAAATATTTCGTTGCCAAAATTTGGTGTACAAGTTTGAATTGAAAAGTTCTGAGTTTTGTTTCTATTGTTGTTTTAAAGGGGAGAATGTATATTTTTTTTCCACATGTCTCGATCAATATGTTCCATAAACATATGATTCCACCTTTCTTCCCACACATGTTTTTGATTTTCTTCTACTGGTTTTCTGAAAGTATTGTATAACTTTTTACATCCTTTTGGTGGGACAAGGAGATTAGATATTATTCCTGAGAAAATTCGTCCAATTTTTTCAACATGTAGTTTTACCGTTCTCATCAACTCCGATTTCCAACTAAGGGGTATTGATGCTACTAAGCCACGTAAGTCTAAGAAAGTGCCACGAATTCTATACTTTTCTCGGAGTTGATCAAAACTGTAAAATCATTCATTTGTATCTAATATATCCCTCAAGTATCGAATACCCTTGTCGTCCCAGTGTTTAATATATCTAGACTGGATCTTTCCATTGAACCACAAGGGTTGATCTAATAAGTCACATTGTTGAGAATAGAATATTTTTGTATACTCAACCCAGGACTGCATTACATCATTCCAAAACGGGTTTTTTATTTCCTTTATAACTTTACTATAATATTCAGTTCCAAAATTTATAAAATCATCACCTTTGAAATAGTTTTCTGGAAAAATTCTCCAGTTTGGTTTCTGTGTTAGGTAACGTCTGATCCACGTCAATTTCAAACTTTTCATGAAAGTGAATACATCAGTCATTTGTAATCCTCCCATTTCGTATTTCCCACACATAGTTGTTCGTTTGACTTTGTCATTACTATTTTTCCATATAAGCCTAAACATTAACCTTTCTATTTCTTTAATCAGCCTATTGCCAGGGTTTGGCAGTATCATAAGTAAATGATTAATTTTTGGCAGGATCATGGTTTTAATTAGAGAATTTTTTCCAAGATATGTCAAGTCTCTCCATTTCCAAATACCTAGAAGTTTTTTCATTTCCGAAATCTTTGTGGGATAATTTAATTCAGTCATTTTTGTTAGGTCCAAAGAAAAATGTAAACCCAGCACAGTGAAGTCTTTAACCCACTCAAAATTATCTTCACCATCTTTATCTCTGTCGTTACCCAGCCATATGGCCTTCGTTTTTTCTAAGTTTGTCTTGAGACCAGATAACGCATGAAAAACCGAGAGGATCCGCAGTACTTCGCGAATAGACTCCTTGGAACCATCCAAACAAAGTATTGTGTCGTCAGCATACTGGGAGATTTTAAATTCTTTATTAAATATTTTAAATCCTTTGACTTTAGGGTTATTCCTAATCAAAATACCTAACACTTCCGCACATAATAGGAATATATAAGGCGATAATGGGTCACCTTGTCGACACCCGCGTTCTAATTTAAAACGGGAGGAAATATGACCATTTTGAATAACACAAGATTCTATGTTATTATAGAACATTTTTATCCATTGTTTCATCGCAGGTCCAAAATTGAACAAATCTAGAATTTCAGAAATGAATTGCCAAGACACGGTATCAAAAGCTTTTTCAAAATCGATTGCCAGAAGCATGCCAGCTATTTCTTTTGCTTTACTTTCAAAAATTATATCATATAAGAGTCTGGTATTTTCTCCTATAAATCTCCCAGCTACATATCCTTTTTGGTCATCTGCTATTATACTGTTCAATACTGGTTTTATTCGGTTAGCTATAGTTGCACTTCCTAATTTATATGTAACATTTAGTAGAGATATGGGTCTCCAATTTTTCGAAAGACACCTTTCTTTCCCTGGCTTTGGTAAACACGTAATTACTCCAAGTCTTTGGGTTACTGAGAGCTCTCCATTGTGATACGCAAAGTTTAATGAATTTAATAATATTCCCCCTAGATCCACCCAGAAAAATTTGAAGAACTCAACCGTATATCCGTCTACGCCTGGACTTTTGTTACATTTCATCTGTTTCAGGGTAGTCAATAGTTCAGACTTGGTTATCTCCACTTCCATACCTTTTTTTCAAACTTTCTTCTATTTTTTCGAAGTTACAATCTTTTAGTATCTCTTTAGTTGAAATGAACGAACTCTCTTGTTTTTCCGAATACAGATTTTCATAAAATTCCTTCTGATATTCCAAAATTTGTTCCTGATTTGTGATTATTTGATTTTCTACTCGGATCTCTTGCATTGATTTGTTAGTGTAATTCCGATTTTCTAAATTGCAAAAATAAGCTGTGGATTTTTCTCCCAATTTATACCATCTTGTTCTAGATCTTATTATAATCCCATCTATTTTCTTCTTCCTGACGTCTTCTAACTCTTTTCGTACTGTATATAGCATATCATTGGCAATATCATCTGTTGGTGTTCTTTGTAATTGTGTTTCGAATTCTTGAATATTTCTTTCCAGACGATTTTCGAGTTCTTTAGACTTTTCTTTTTATATGTAGAATACGATATTATTTTACCTCTTAAATGTGTAAGTGTTGTTTCAAATAAAAGCTGATCATTTATCATATATTGTAGGTCGTTTATATTACACTTCTCTACAAATTCTGGGTCATAGGGTGTAGCAACATAGAGATTCTTCACTTAATTGATATTGTCCTTTATCAACTGCACAAATTCAGGATCTCCAAGTAATGAGTTGTTAAATTTCCAATAGCCTCTTCCTTTTGTACGGTTTGAAAATGACAATTGTAAACTGATTAAAGAGTGGTCTGTTTTATAGCCTGATTGAATATCGGAGTCAGTGACGAATGACATGATGTTTTCAGAAACCAAATAAAAATCTAAACGGGCCATTTTCACTGGGTTTCGTTTAAACCAAGTATACGCCTATTTATTGCCGTGGAATGTTCTAAAACTATCTTCTAATTCTAGTTCGGGAATTATTTCCAGCACTTTATTTCTTGCTCTTGGATTATTTTTATGCTTGTAGTTACAACGATCTAATTCTAATTGAGAACCACGTTCCAATCGCCACAAAAGTACATAAGATGAACTATCAAATTCAGATAAATTGTCAACTAAATCTTCATAAAATTTTGGATCATCCTTGTTTGGGCCATAAAGATTCCCTAATACTATTTTTTGTTCCTGTAGTTCAATTTCCATGATAATATAATTTCCATACCTCACATCTTCTTTGATTTTTAAAACTTTGTATTCTAATTTATCATTGAATAGAATTGCAACTCCCCTGGATGAGGAAGACGGACCACAGAATTCTGCGTTCCAACCCCATTCGGATCTCGCGGGTCCTCTCAGTTTTCCATCGATATGAGTGTCTTGCAAACAGCAAATGTCAAACTTTTTTTGTCTAAGCCAGTCAAAGACATCCCTACGCTTGGTTGAATCCGCCAGGCCCTGACAATTCATAGAACAGACTCGTACCTTACTTGGGTTAGACATTTAAACAATAAAAACTCGATTTATTGACCTGCAAATGATACGAACCAATGAAACCACAGAATATATTTTGAGTATACATGTATATACTTAATGAATGTTCCTTTGCCTTTGAGTTGAGTGGGTTTTTTTACCAAGAAGTTAGCCGGCATAATATAAATTTTAACAAAAACGGAGTACATTGAAGGAATCACAATGACAAAATAGACATGAAACCACACATAGATAAAAATAAAGTCACCCTTCCGGCTGTTTGGCATACTTGCCTGTGGGCCAGGATGCCTGGGAGAGAGGGTTGAGGATAATGTACAGATATCGGTTACTACCACCTTAACCCTATCTGGCCTGGGCTTTTTGGGACCTGTTGTGGCCTGGGGTGGAACCGAAATGGCCCCCCCCTAACTATTTTTCTTACCCCTTGAGCTAGGGAGCTGAAACTTACCACACTATACCCTTGGGTCAAGCTCTACCAGAAAATGTAAAAAAATCCAAGATGGCCGCCTTGATGACGTCACAGTGACGTCATTTTCAAAAACAGCATTTTTTGGTTGATTTTTCAATCAGATTTTCCGATTTTTTTATTTATGCAATTTCTCCGCAAAAACTGCGTGATAAATTAGTAAATATTAATGTGATATGAAATAAAATAGTTTTTGCCTGCTTTTCATCGCAGAAAAGCAGAAATATTGAGGAAATATGACCAAAACATCACTTTTCTGGGACCCCACGTGGCCGCCATCTTGAATTTTCTCATGATCCTTTGCTCGGGGGGTCATGCAAATAGTCTCAAAATGACCCCAATATGATAAACTAAAAAGTCACGGAGTTTCGGCTTTCCGTTTTTTGTCGTTCCGGAGATAGCGCAGAAAGTTTGGTAGGGGGGGCCATTTTGGCCCCCCCCAGGCCAGGTAGGGTTAAGAAAAACAATATTATATTGAAGTACCACAAGTTTATACTAGAAGATAATTTTAGTCAATATCAAACCTCATTATGTGTTTTTCGACTTATCCATTGAAACCAGTGAATTATTTAATCTTTGGATATAACTAATCTATTTATAATCGCGCTGTATCGCATGAATACAATTACATATTTAATCTATTTTTATCTCATAGAAAGAACAAGCATACCTCAAATAGATCATTTAAACTTCCTACTATTATTTATATTTGTACAAACGTTCTCGTGAATGATATTAAGTGAAATTCTTCTTCTCAGTCCTGTAAATCAAATTTGCCACTTTGCACTAGCATTTCATAGTCATGGTATCTGTCACCGTTTGTTTTATGTCACTCGATTTTGAAATCAAATTTCTGATCAAATGTATTCTGATCAAATTCTTTCTAATAAAATTTCCATGTAAACTCTGAGTTATCTTTGAATAATCTCTGGATATTTATCTTTGCCACTCCACGACAGTTCATGCACACGAAATAGGTATTGTAACATTTACACGAGATATGTGTTGCGACACGCACAATATATACTCAGCCTCTTTGTTGATCGCTCAACCTGTATGGTGAATTGTCCAGGCGAAGTCTTGTCTGCTTTCGTCTCCAGTATTACTTCTACCTCCGCTGTTCGGATTCTGGTCTGGAGGTATTCGTCATGTCGCAATGTGTACGCTACTTGCGAAAGCTGACCGCGTTTTATTTTCAGATCAGCGGGCAGATCTGTCCTCACCGACAATTTGGAGTTTTCCAGGTTGAATTTCGCGGCGTCATACACGATGTCCCGGTCTGTAAGACTTAGGAAAGCCGCTATTATTGGCACGGGTCTGTCTTCTTTTACCCCTACAGGGCTGAAACGTGGCTTCGGCAGACGGAGGACGACTTTAAACTGCATTTGTTGCACCCTTTCCTCTGGAATGTTCATGTCCTTTACCATGCAGGCCCTTACAACTTTTTCTGTGTCCTCTTTCTCTGCCCCTTCGTTCAAAATATTTTGTCTCTTCATTTCATTTACAGTCGATTGCAGTTCCTCCGGCTTCAATTCATTTAGACGGTCTTCACACACCCCTACACTATTCTCAACCTCTTTCATTCGTGCTTGTGTTTGTGTCATTTCGTTTTTTAGTTCATCAAGTTTTTCTCCCATAACGTCAAATTTCTCAAAAAGCCTTTGCTCAGACCCTTTTGCCATTTCAGTCAGTCTCTGTTCTGAGCCCTTTATCAGGTCTTTTAAACTATTTAGGTCTTTGTTCATTTTGCTCGCTTTACCTGTCGGCCTACACGTGGCAATTGACAAAATGGCCCCCGTGCCCACTTGTGTTTCACTGTCGGTGCTGGCCGTTTTACTCGCACCCTGGTTGGATTTACTGCTTACACTTCTTAAATTGTATCCCTGACGCTCGTGTTGACTATCCGCAGTAATTTCGTCAATACTGGTGGCATATATTTCCATTCCCTCTCTCGCTTTTCGTGGCTTAGCTGGAGACCGTCTCACACGCGTGCCACCTCGCTCAGCTCACAAACCGGAAGTCTTCTATATATTGAATATAATATCTCTACGCAGACGCCAGCTACATATTTAAGTGCGAATCTTTTGTAATTGTATGATATTATAAAGCTGCTAAATATTGAATATATTGTCTTTCTTCAAACGCCAGATAGATATTTAACTGCGAATCTCTTCTAATGAGATGATATTATCAAAATACTAAATATTCGATAAGTTGTCTGTTCTCAAACGTCACCTACATATTTAAAGGCGAATATATTCTAATTAGATGATATTATGAATGTGCTAAATATTGAATATATTGTCCTTTCTCCGACACTGTGTTACAGATATTTTAATGCGAATCTCTTCTAATTAGATTGGATTATAAAAGTGCTAAATATTGAATATATTGTCTTTTCTCCGAAAAGGGTCTTGTGGATATTTAACTGCGAATCACTTCCATTTAGTATAGATTATAAAAGTGCTAAATATTGAATATATTGTCTTTTCCCAGACGCCAGCTACATATTTGAGTGCGAATCTTTTCTAATTATATGATATTATAAAGGTGCTAAATATTGAATATATTGTCTTTTTTCAGACGCCAGATATATATTTAACTGTGAATCTCTTCTAATTAGATGATATTATCAGAGTGCTAAATATTCAATATATTGTCTGTTCTCAAACGTCACCTACATATTTAAATGCGAATATATTCTAATTAGATGATATTATAAAGGTGCTAAATATTGAATATATTTCCCTTTCTCCGAAACGGTGTTACAGATATTTTAATGCGAATCTCTTCTAATTAGATCAGATTATAAAAGTGCTAAATATTGAATATATTGTCTTTTCTCCGAAAAAGGTCTTGTGGATATTTAACTGCGAATTTCTTCTATTTAATATAGATTATAAAAGTGCTAAATATTAAATATATTGTCTTTTCTCAGACGCGAGCTACATATGTAAGTGCGAATCTTTTCTAATTAGAAGATATTATAAAGGTGCTAAATATTGAATATATTGTCTTCCTCGGATGCCAGCTAGATATTTAACTGCGAATCTCTTCTAATTAGATGATATTATGAAAGTGCTAATTATTCAATACATTGTCTGTTCTCAGACATCAGCTACATATTGATGTGCGAATCTATTCTAATTCGATAATATTATAAAGGTACTAAATGTTGAATATTTTGTCCTTTCTCCGACACGGTGATACAGATATTTTAATTGGAATATATTCTAACTAGACTAGATTATAAAAGTGCTAAATATTGAATATAGATCCTATTAAAGTAACCCACTTTTCTACTTACTGCGGAGTTTAGCAAAAATATCTGCACAATATTGCGAAGTATGCTATTTGGCACCATGTTAAAGCATAGGAAATTTGAAAAGTAACTAAAAAAAGCCAATCCTGCACCTAACTCAAGAATCTCGGGATGAACAATACATCGGGGAAAGAAAAATTGCATTTCAATAAGGTCGAAAGCTTTTTCTAAGTCTTAAAATATTCATATGACAGACCCCGTTTTGCTTATAGCTTTTCCTATTGCGTCTTGTAGCCCAACTAGGTGATCGACTGTACTAAGTCCCTTGCTGCAACCACTTTGAGCCGTGGGTAGCAAATTGTTTGTCTCCAGATTGTATTCTAATCCATATTCTATCATCGTTTCCATAACTTTCCAGATAAGTATTAATGGATATCGATCCCACTCATGTACCCACACTCAATTTGAGGGAGTTCGACTCAGGTTAAGCGAGTTTGACTCAAGTTGAGGGAAAATAAACTTCACTCAATTTGAGTGATTATCAACTCAAACTTAGACGAATTTAACTAGCACTTGAGTGAACTTAACTAACGTGAGTAAATTTCACTAACCTTGAGTGAATTTCGCTGAAATTGAGCGAAATCAATTTTCACTCTTTCCTAAGTGAACTGCTCACTCAAGTATTTTTGGAAAGCATGCACTCATATGGTCAATATCTTTGATGGATAGACAAAATTGTTACCATCACCGAGTAACTTTTTTCCATAATGATTTAATCAGTTTTATGCAAACGAAGTGGGCCTATGGAAAAGTGGACATGTTTAGGTACGGATATATCAGCCAGCTGTTTCCTTGAATTCGACATTTGCGGAATGGCCATAATTCGGAAGAGCAGGACGACAGATAAGCACTTTACCGGTGTTCATTATAGAGCTTTTAAATAACCATGCAAGCTACCTACACTCTGAACTATGGAGGTAAAAGGCGTTCCATTACTAACAGAGTAAGATTCTCGCTTTCAAACCAGTAATGTGTCTACCAAATACACGCGCTTCGTTTTTTATCCCATTATCTCAAATTTCCTATAACCTATTGGATGACATATCCTTCTGTCAATGCCCTGGAAGCGTTCTAATAACGGCCGTGAGCGATTGAGTAAACCACGCTGACTTACATAGATATTTGTCTCACAACTCAAATATAGCTACAGAAACTATTGAACTAGCCCTTCATAATTCCCCAACTTAGTTAATGCAGGGCATGTCGTCACATTCCCCCTAGAGCATTCCCCCTGACATTCAAACTTTACACTGAATACGGTATGTTTAATATATTGAATATATATATGATATACTGAATAATGTATATTGAATATATATTATATATTGAATGCTTATTTCATAACTAAATTCAAATACATTTGTTTATCTTAAATTATTCAAATTAAATCATTCATTCTCTCAATTATGGAAATTATTTCCGTATATACAAATTCTTTCGTCGGTGGGGGCTATCCGCCATACCAAATTGTCATTTCAATTTATTCTACCTTAACCTATCCCTACCCTAACCGTAACTGTAACCTCTAACTTAACCCTGTCATTAAATCACATAACCTTGCCTCAAAATGTTTGCATGTGTTATATTGTTTGAGATGACTGGAGAGGTTGATCTGTCACCCCTCAGTTTGGGTAACATATTGAGCGATTTTGAATCTTTTCCAAACCGACAGTTTATTTTGTCATCCGATTTCCCTGCTCTGTATCACACTTGACGCGGAAGTCCATATCTATTTCTTGAAATGACCCTCTCCAGTAATAACTGTCAGTTGCGGTTGCACAGTGTTTTAATTACAAAGCATTACATCAGATCCACAAAAGCTGGGTAGTAATATCGAAATATAATAGTCCGGGAGCCAAATCGCAAAAAGGGGTCTAAATAAGGTTTTCGCTGCATCCCCGCGTAGATTTAGTTTGACCACTATTTATGAACGAGTATCATCTGCTGGTCAGTTCTAGATCCGATATAGGCATCTACGGTGGTGCCTAAGGCCACAGCATGCATTTCTTCACCGCTGTCTCAACAAGACAAAATTAACTATAAGATGGGGGTAGGGGTATTTATGAACGTATATCTTTTTTATTCTTGCATTAAACGTTCTGTGGCTTCCCATACCTGACCTCTGAATAATGTTCTATTAGAAAAAGTTATCCAAGTTACGCCTTTTCCGTTTTTGACGTCATGATGACGTCATAACTTGGAGGGTACGTATTTTCTCGATTTTTTTTTAAATGTGGCTCGATTTTTTGTTTTACACTTGCAGAAACTCTTGTTGCATTCTGCCTGAGTTGTATTTGTGAAAGATAATTGTCTCTTCGTTAATTTGACACCTGGTGTAACCATCTGATATGCACTTCACGGATGCAGCATAACCATGTTTAAGGGCACCATAGCATGAGAGATATGAAGCCGAAATAGGGGTAGGGGTGATTACGTTCTAATATTTTATTTTTCCTCGATCTTACGCAATGAAATTTAACACATATTGAGCCTGTGTACGGATCATTCAGATAAAGCAATCCGATTCCGATTACTTTCAATGTTGGTGTCAGGGTGTCGTTATTATCATCGTGGAAGTATTTTTTCTCTGGACTCTTTGTTGTAATTTTCCAACGGTATATTGTTACCCTGTTAGCATTTGCTTGATGTGTGTATTTAAGACCATGATAGCATGGCTTATTTGGAACCGGGTGAGTAAGGCCGCATGATGCCTTCTTCCAATGCTCTCTGAGTAACGCAAAAACAAACAAGGAATAGGGGTAGGGATGATTATGCTTCGATATCTTCTTTACACTTGGGTCTAGAGAGCTCGAGTTTTTAACACTTTGTGGTTGGATACTAATTGAGCAAAACAAGGAGTCAAACTTCCAATACTTCTGGAACGAGGTCTCTGTAATGTCTGTTTTGAACTCTATTGTATATTCTATAAAGCATAGTCAGTGTCACAAGGCTATTGCATCGTCGCGCTGAAATGTTTGTATCTAATACCGCCCAAGTCGGTGTTAGGGGCCGTGTGGTCATGTCATTCAATATATCCACATGAACAGTCACAGTAAAAGCGTGGTTGGGATAAAAATCATCACAGGGGTCACTTTTGGTTCTTGTGATGTGTTTAGAAATATGCAGTCAGTATATTTGTCTCTGGGGTAATATGACTGTCAGTACGCCGACATCGTTTTTCACCACCCTTTTAATGTTGCGTTTAATTGTGGTATGTGTTTAATATGTTTCACACATGTTAAACTCTGCTCGACTTACGTTAAGGATTATCATCTAGCTGCTAGTGGTCAATTCTTATCCAAGAACGGCTTTACATAAAGTTGCCGCTTGCATTTGTTAATCTAGCTAGTGGTCAATTATCAACCAAGAACGGTTTTATATAAAGTTGCCGCTTGCATTTGTTGACTCCATTAGTTTCATTTCGAAATTATGGACATCCAGAAAGAAGATGGTTTCAACTTTTCTGATGATATCAAGGAGAGAACCAGACCTTCACAATCTACCATGATGAGATCGTCTTTCGTCATGATATATTTATCTTCACACTATGGGTTAGGTCTCACCAATGTTTCGATACTTAATTAGAGAAAACCAGTTAATTTGCTAGATGAAATGAATGAATGTTACATGAAATGAAAGGAATGATTTTAGGTGAGAAAGTATTGAGAGAAGATGAAAGGCAGACCCCATCAATTTTTATTCATTGTATCTACAAACTATTTTCAAACAAGATGCATGAAGTGAGACAAAATGCATTGAAGCAACAGAAACCCGTGCCCGTCCAACCACCCATCCATGAATATTGTATTGCACTATAGTCTATTTTATGGATAACATATTTATTGTTATGGAACTGACGTTTCGATGGAGACAATTCCAACTTTTTAATACAGGCGTCGAACCCTCGTACAAAATTCAGCCGTAATATATTAAAGAATTGTGTGTATAATCCAAATACCTAATTCGTATAACATCCACATCAAAGCTAATGTGGATGGTGGATATTGAAAATATGTACCTCAGTTCATATAAATTAATTCGATAAATATATCTCATTCGAAAATGGATACTTGTCAGTTTCTTTGGTTCCATTCTTGAAGCTACATATACATTATGGGAACATTATATTACACTGCGATGCTTAATAGATATTGACAAGCAAAAGCAAACATTGGAATATCTTCCTTTTGTACAAAAGGTAATTGAAAAAAAAAATACTAAAAGGAAGACCCAATAAATATGAATTTGTCAATACAATAGTTCAATCACTAGCAAGTGTCAGATCCGATACCAAGATTCAATAATCAGCCGCCGTCCAATAATCGCAAGACCTATTTCGTATGATAGTTAGTCCCAATTCCAATGTGTATGAAATAAATACAAGAAAAACACAGTTTTCAATGATGTCAGCAAGACATAATGATGTTCTATACATAAACTCCTAATCACTGATCATTATTCTTTATCCAAATGAATTACAAGTCGTGTCCAGTGTATCAGACACGCTTTGAATGTGATGTTCATTTGAGCACTATGCTCCACAATCGTACATGTCGCTATATAGAATCTTAAGTATTTCAATTGAACTTGGTGTTCTGAGCGCCCATACCATGGATATTCAATAGCATTATGACAACATGGTCGCATATGACTAACCCACTTGTAGTAGGGAAGGGGAGATAGGGTCACCGTGTCCGTTTACCATAATGTCTACACCAAAGACCAGTCCATATATCTATCCTGTATTATGGTGCCGCAATGTCGGGATCGCGGAAACATGAAAAGTCGACTGAGCCAACCAAAAATTCTCCATCACTAATGTTCCCTTCAAAGCATTATGAAGCGTTCTCAGGATTGGTTGACACTCGAGTTACTGCAAGCCTGTTAGATCCTTCAAGCGACATATCAAAATTAGATTGAACAGCCTCACACGTTATAGCCAAAATCAAAACTTAGCTAAAATCCAGTTGCATTGTACGGCTGTGTTATCTTGCCGCCAGGTATTTTGGCGACTAAAAAGCAACCATATGGCTCAACCACAAGATTTTCTCGGAGAAAAGATGTGCATGTGAAGACTTTGAAGTATCCACACGGTCCCTAGCACCGGCTTAAGCGGAATTATAAGCCAACTCGGGCGCTGTGATGACAGATCAGCTCAAACAAATAACTCGTCTGATGTCAACGAATGAGCATCGTGGACGTCTGATGGAGTAAACGTCTTAACATGGGGTAAAACTGGTAAATGCGAGAATACCCTGAAAAACTAACCTGTAATGCCCGACATCGTAGGGCTTAAATTTCCCACCAAAACAATAAACATACACATATTTGTCGAATAACATGTACAGAGGGAGGGCCTCGGAGACCAACAGTCAACCATCAGACACCTACCATATACAGGTGATAAATTGAAGCGATATGTAGAAAGGAGGGGGAAATTGAAGAGCAACATGTGACTCCAGAGGAAAGCTTCCCTCGGCACATTGCAAAAGACCCGAGAAGCGGTGGATTCTCGAACGTAGCCTAAGTATCCCGGCCGTGCCTTTATTGCAGATGTTCATGTGGAGACTATGAAGTATCCTCACGGCCCCTATACCATCTTAGTTTACCGAGATATCAGACCATTCCAACACGGTCGCCATTTCGATTCTACCCATACTTCATTGCAAACAAGATTGAGCAAACAGACAATCTCCAGCAATAAAGTCGTTTCTTATTCATTACAATTAATGTTTCCTTACAACCCGTTGCTATGATTGTATCAAAGTTAAGTATACCCATGCAAAATTCATTATGTACCAAGTTTCCACAATGTATAACTTTGAGTAGACAAGAGACATGAGGAATTCCAACTAATCCCAATTTTTGTGGGGCACTCTCAGATTAGATTTTGTTTTTCTGTCTTATTTCAGGCCAGATTATTAGTTTGTCACCCACAAAATCATATTAATTTACTTCTGTATGACACTGGGTTCAAATGAAACCTGATGAAACATTATCCAGACATAAGCGTAACAATTTATAGAAATAAAGAAAGAAAAAAACAGAACAAAGCGCGATAATCAAACACAAATAGAGAAAAAATATTTCTAGATTCATGACGTCATAGCGACGAAACTGAGGCAGTTTCCGAAAATCTGATTACTCTATTTTTTCAGGTCCATATCCAAAGAGCAATACGTGGAGCATTTCAGTATGATAAACCGCGAACTAAAGAAAATATGGAACGGTAATCACCTCTACCCACATTGGGTTTTAATGGTGGCATGACCGGAGAACATCTATATGAATCCATGCTGAGGTCAAACGGGACATAGTAAAAAGACGTATCTGGTCTAGAATTAAGCGGGAGACATATATCTTTTAAGATTGTATGTCAAAGATCATCAAGGAGGGATTACTGTGAAAGAAATAGAGACAATCGGGGAAAATATTCCCTAAAAATCATGAGAGAAAGGCTCCTCGAGCTTATGACGTCACTATGATGTAACCAAATTAGCTAGAGAAATTCGGACTGTTTTATCTGAAAGGTTATTATTCGAAGGTAAAGCTGTATGAGTTTCAGACCGGGAAGCGCAGGGGTAATAAAAATATGAGAGCTGAATTAACGCTACCCCATTCCGGTTTTGAACTTTTAAAACCAGTCAGCATCAAACAATTGCATGTAGCAACCATAGGCACCACCGTAGATATCTGCACCAGATATTTAATTGACCGGGAGATGTCGATCTTCCAGAAAAAGTCAAACAAAATCTACGGGGGGATGCAACGGAATGACATGTTCTTGCGAGTGGCTCCCGAACTATTTGTCATCACATATCTGTGGGCAGTCATAGCTTTGAGGAAAAATTGCATAAATAAAAAATTCGAAAAATCTGACCGAGAAATCGACCAAAAAATGTCGGTTTTTTGAAAATGACGTCACTGTGACGTCATCAAAGAGGCCATCTTGGATTTTTTACATTTTCTGGTAGAGCTTGACCCAAGTGTATAGTGTGGTAAGTTTCAGCTCCCCTAGCACAAGGGGTACGAAAAATAATTAGGGGGGCCATTTCGTCCCCCCCCCCCTCCAGAATGGCCCCCAGGCCTGGACAGGTCCCAAAAAGCGCAGGCCAGACAGGGTTAAAGCGTATGTTTATCATACAGTTTTACTTTGGATACATAATAAAGCTACATACGTTTACCCGAATGTTACTGAAAATCCCGTTCTGAAACACCACCGGTCGGCTTTTCTCGTCCAAGTCCGACTGAAATGTATTGTTGTTACACAGACGTCCGTCTAGCAAATTCGAATTGAATTTTCTCAAAATATTGAACATTTTCCTTCAAAACAACAAAAATTGAACAAACACAGCTGAAAATTGTAAAAAATAACAACAACCATAGTGAAAATAAACATAGGCTAGTTTCCCGCAAGACAAAAGAAGTTAACAGTTTCAATGATGTAGGCAAGACATCATGATGTTTCGAAAATCTCAAATCCATATCGCTGATAAGTATTCTTAATCCACATGATTCTATCCTTATATTTCTGATTATTAGGCGAAGAAAACTTAGTTTACTTCTTCTCTTCCATTTCTTTGTACATGTATACTTTTGAAATTCAGATACATAATTATCGGACGACGAGATTTTAGCGATAGTTCCACCCAGCTTATAAGCAATATCTAATATGTCAGTTATTACCTGATCTTCATTCATCAAGATTATGAACACTGGACTTGAATACGAACTTGCATGCTATGAATACTCCCTCGTTTGTGCCGTTTTATTCCATCTGGCGTTCACATAGTTCATCATTTTCCAACAGATTACTTGATAGGGCTATTATAATTACATCATCACTCCGAAAAAATTGTATTTTATATCGTTCAAGCCGGTGTAGGGGCCTTGTGTTCATGTCATTGAAGATCTCAGTATTAGTCCAGCGGCATAGCTCCAAATATTGATGGAATTGTTCATTTTTTGATACCAGCAAGAGACTTCGCACACTGAAAGAAGGATACCTTGCGGTCATTTTCTGATATTGTGCCAAGCTGAAAAATGATTAGTTGCCGAGTTATCCCCATTCAAAAGTCGGGGGGGGGATAGTTGATTTTTTCCAAAATTATGGGGTTAGGATACGAGATCATTGATGTTTTTGTTAAAAATGAACGAATTCATTCAATTCTTTCTGTACATTGGTCTGAAATAATAGTTTTACAACGTGATATCAGAAAATGTATTCATGGATAAATGTGACGTCACCTGGGGACCGTATAAAAATTACAAAGCACAGATTTTTAAAACAGTTGCTAAGGCATCGTTTTGTGCACTGGGATGAGATTATTGTTAAAATTACTGCTACAAGCACAGATTAAACAGGTAATTGATTTCTCATTGCCATGATATCCGAATCAGACAGAAAAATACAAAAAGACAGGGTTTTCCACAGCTTGAAAAAATGACTATATTTCTGGAATTTCTCACGTTCACAAAACGTAAAGTATGCCTTGCATATTCATAAACACTCAAACAATCTGTATACTCGACTGACAGCACAGAGTAAAATCCTCCTTAAATTGATTTTATTTGGCTTACATCGATCATCACAACACTTTAATTATATGTCCTGTTTTATTTATCATTTAAAATTGTGAAAATGGTGTGAAAATTGCTGTGAAAATGTGTCTGCCAGTATGTGAGGCTCATAAACCACTTACGGCAGCCATTTCCGGTTTCCCGCGGGTTCCGGTTTGGCAACTTCTGGGGTTTCGGTAAGGACATTTTGTCTTTCCGGCCCCGTTATGAGGCCCGCTGTGACAACTCCCGGTGGGGGAGACTTCCGGTACAATCGGATCTACAGTGGCCTAGTTCATTTGATTCCGTTTGTGTTCGGGTCTCCTTTAGCTTAGCCCTCGGGTTAATGCGGAAGTTTCGGGTTTTGGTGAAATAAACCAGTTCCGACAACTTTTGGCGTCCACTTCCGGTTATGCGCACGTTCCACTTGAGGTCCTTGCGCAGTTTCCGGTTCGGGCATCACATCCGCTTGATCTTTAAGCTTACCTATCGATGAGGCGTCATGAGATCGTGCATCGACGCTCTGTTCGGATTCTGGCATTAATCAGAATCCAGAGCGGCATTCATTTTCCGAGGTTTTACATGCTCTTTACGAGATATACCCGGATATGACACGACCCCAGCCACCGACGCCCTCTCGCCATGGCAGAGGCTCCGTCCACGGCAACCAGGCAGACGTTGTCATTACCTGTGTCACACGCTATTCATCGATTATGTTCCGTTCTTGAGGCGGTTTTAGACCAGTCTAATACGTTTTACGAGAACGGATAGGCGTGCACTCTTTAGGTTGATTTCATCTTCGGATCCACTTCTGGTGGAGAAGTCTACCTCCAGTGTACGACATCCATGATTTAGCGTATGACTTTAAGGTCGCTGATCCGGAACTGAAATTTGCCCATATTTACAAGTCAAGGCAATAAGGTTCCAGTCAAGATCTTGATCCTGCTAACTGGCAACCAGTCTTCTACTCTTGAAGATGTCACACGACAGGGGGTAACCATTACCTCTCATCCACTGTGTCGAGCAGGCTGTCGTACTCACAGTTAGCAACCAGTTGCACTTCTGAACTGCTTTTACTGGTGGATCTGCAGAACGTGGCTTTTAAGTCTAATGCGGACGCATTAGTTCTATCCACGTTCAATGCGGCGAT
>JAVTVY010046207.1:0-20921 GCA_036873755.1 Hanleya hanleyi | reverse complement strand
CATTCACATTATAGTGTTGGGGATATGACAAAGTGAACATTACACAATCACCTGATAGTGTTGAGTATATGACAGCGTGAACACTACACATTCACATTATAGTGTTGGGGATATGACAACGAGAACATTACACATTCACATTATAGTGTTGGGGATATGACAACGTGAACATTACACATTCACCTGATAGTGTTGAGTATATGACAACGTGAACATTACACATTCACATTATAGTGTTGGGGATATGACAAAGTGAACATTACACAATCACCTGATAGTGTTGAGTATATGACAGCGTGAACACTACACATTCACATTATAGTGTTGGGGATATGACAACGTGAACATTACACATTCACCTGATAGTGTTGAGTATATGATAACGTGAACATTACACATTCACATTATAGTGTTGAGGATATGACAACGAGAACATTACACATTCACCTGATAGTGTTGAGTATATGACAACGTGAACACTACACATTCACATACAGTGTTGGGGATATGACAACGAGAACATTACACAATCACCTGATAGTGTTGAGGATATGATAACGTGAACATTACACATTCACATTATAGTGTTGGGGATATGACAACGAGAACATTACACATTCACATTATAGTGTTGGGGATATGACAACGTGAACATTACACATTCATCTGATAGTGTTGAGGATATGATAACGAGAACATTACACATTCACATGCAGTGTTGAGTATATGATAACGTGAACATTACACATTCACATACAGTGTTGAGGATATGACAACGTGAACATTACACATTCACGTACAGTGTTGAGGATATGATAACGTGAAGATTACACATTCACATGCAGTGCTGAGGATGTGATAACGTGAACATTACACATTCACATACAGTGTTGAGGATATGACAACGTGGACATTACACATTCACCTTGTAGTGTTGGATATATGACGTGAACATTACACATACATCTGATAACGATGAGGATATGATAACGTGAACATTACACATTCACATACCGTGTTGAGGATATGATAACGTGAACATTACACATTCACATACAGTGTTGGGGATATGATAACGTGAACATTACACATTCACATACAGTGTTGAGGATATGACAACGTGGACATTACACATTCACCTTGTAGTGTTGGATATATGACGTGAACATTACACATACATCTGATAACGATGAGGATATGATAACGTGAACATTACACATTCACATACAGTGTTGAGGATATGACAACGTGAACATTACGCATTCACATGCAGTGTTGAGTATATGATAACGTGAACATTACACATTCACATACAGTGTTGAGGATATGACAACGTGAACATTACACATTCACATGCAGTGTTGAGTATATGATAACGTGAACATTACATATTGACATACAGTGTTGAGGATATGGCAACGTGAACATTACACATTCACATTGTAGTGTTGGAGATATGACGTGAACATTACACATACATCTGATAATGTTGAGGATATGATAACGTGAACATTACACATTCACATACAGTGTTGAGGATATGACAACGTGAACATTACACATTCACATGCAGTGTTGAGGATATGATAACGTGAACATTACACATTCACATACAGTGTTGAGGGTATGATAACGTGAACATTACACATTCACACACAGTGTTGAGGATATGATAACGTGAACATTACACGTTCACATGCAGTGTTGACGATACTAGAACTATATCACATGCGAAGATAAAATTCGGAATAATAAAAAAAAGTATACACGGTATATTTGGACTTTTAAAAGAGAACTTCTTCAGACAAATAACTATTGAATCAATTTGGCCGTAGTGATTAACAAAATATACTGATGGTGCATCAGTGTTAAGTGGTTCGGTTGTCCGGAGTAGTTTCTCTGGCGTATCGTATCGGGACATTTACCGGCTATTCAGGCTGCGATCCGCAGAGTGTAAATCGGCTTCCTGATGACACAATACCCAGACGACATTTACTTTCTGTGCTTATTCAAGTTTTATTTTTTGTTTTCTCCAGCGGCAGTGGCGAAAGATCCTAATAAACCAAAGCCGAAAATCCTGGAGAGCGACGATGACCTAACGGGCTGGTCTAATTATGTAGAGGGGGTCATGGACGGAACTAACGCTTACATGAAGGTACGCTCAAGCTCTGCACATGTATATTCGTGATATATGGCGATATAATAATGTTTTTAATCAGATAGCTATATGCCCAAAGGGATACTTCAGGTTGCATTGTATGAAGTAGTTCAAAGTTATAGTTTCGGTAAAAGTTCTCGATTTAAAGTATTTAGTTGGTAAATTTATTAGATCTCAAACCGCCTCATATTGATGTATTGCTGAAACAGTACGACGTATGACTGAAATATCAGCTGAAATAACTCGGTCGGTAGTTGCAAAGACAAATTATTTAGATTACTGACATCTTCGCTACTAAATTGTTTCAAATATGTTAATATTAATGTATTTGTCTCCCGCCAGGTGGCGAGCAGGAGGATCATGGACACAATTCCTCAGACCGTCATGTATTACTCTCTGAAAGTTCTTCCCGCTGAGATCAAGGAATACGTCCTGTCTATAGCCGCAAATCCTGACGAAATAGACGACCTATTTGAAGAACGTATGGATGTGGCGGAGGAACGAGGACGACTGGAGAACGAGCTAAAGAAATGGCAGGAAGCTCAAAAACGTCTGGCAGCATTATAATAACCAATCAAATCACCTGTACTTTATGTTGTGTGTATGCTGTGAATAAGGTCACTTTGTGTCGTAGAATCTCTGTTCTGACTGCATGTGACAATTGGGGAGCGTGCACAATACTGTAACCAATCAACGGCTCCGTTTCCACATCTTTCCGACCCAGCTTACGTCCAGTTGGTGCTTTAGGTTGATCTAGTGCTTTTATTGTGCAAGTCTCCCATTAAAATATATTCTGGTATCGAGAGGTCAATAGAATACTATGCCAACCCAAATGATCATTATGCCAAAGCGGAACAGACATTACTACAGTCCAGGGGCTTCCCCGAACCTAATCAGCTATAATGTAAGACAGGCAATATATGTTCATATTCACAAGAATTCGACGAAAAATACCCTCAGAGGCACCCAGTAATAATGTCACTAAATGGGGATGAGGGTTGTTCTCCTCGAAAGCTTGTGAATATGAATTCCGAACTGAGTACTGCTTAAAGTATGGATATCCCGGATTCCACAAGATTCTCCAAATATTCATACCAATATCAGGAAGGCAGTTAGGCCGCCCTGATCCAAACTTTGTGAGTGTTCGCCTCTGTCGATGAACTTTCTGTGTTTCTTTCCCATAACACTATGTAACCGGATGCAACCCGACCGTCGTCATCCAAACATCTCTATATTGCTAAAATCGCTCCCAGGATTGCAGTCGAGCATGGTGTGCCATGTAGCTTACATAATTGCAGGACTCAACAAATCGCGATAGTGTTGTCAAGAAAATTTTACCGCCTAGACCGGACGACCCTTACCTGTTCTGTAGGTACATCATGATTATTTTAGTACTACCGTAACTCTACCTTACGCTGTCGCGACTTCCTGATATCCCAAGCAGGAATCTACGAAGGGAGCTGATTTACTCTCAGAGAGTGTTAGCAAGCCGCTCACGCGGATATCCTAAAAATCCCCAATACAATGTCTAATTTTGTCAAATGACCAACAAGCCATTGTGAAGGGGAAACACTTTCCTTGAACTGCCAACAACAAATCGTTTCTACTATTTCGAATTAAGTTCTGGTGTATATATGGTGACGTCACCAGAGTGTGAAGCAAATATGGAATCCATGTCCTTCGACGGAGTGTATTCCGCTGATTATCCCCGAGAAGTTCCGAATGTCCCATTGTAGTATGTCTGCAGAAAAATACCCAGAAATATCGTTTTGTAAATGTTCTCGATTAAAATTAATTTAATAAATTTATTAGATAATTAATTAACTAATTATCGAATCTCGTAGGTCACCTCTGCATGTCAAATAAAATAAGACGTCTTATGTCAAGTCATAACTGACTGGAGGGAGGAAAGAAGGTTCAAAAGTAAAACGCGCTTTCTCCAAAGATGAAGATCCCACCACGTTCTGTCGTGGGTACCTCCGCTGTGGGACTCTCATTGCTTGGAACCAGCATGGCATGGTGATAACCCTGTACTGTCTGATTGGTCCAACAGTTAAATTATAGTACACCGCGAAGCAATTTAAACTTTTGTGCCGGGTACTGCCTCATTGGAACATTTTGATAGAGATTTACTTAGATGCTATGCGTTTAATTTATATTTACAATCTGTATTATTCATGCTATTCGATGTTACACGTAACTACGATAAAAACATGACAAAAGGTCTCACAAACTATCATTTAAGTATACTTTCAATATTTTTTATTAAAACATATCACTGCGAAAAATTTGAAAATTTAACAACACAATGAAGTTCCGGCGAATCACATTGATTCGTGAATCTCCGAGGAATTATATTTCCTTTAACGTTCGCCGCGAATATACTTGCATTGGAATTCGTACGCTGAACCAGTGCATTGTCCTATCATTAGTGTATGCAATTCCTGGGAACATCAGTGCGAAAGAAAAGAGATTTCTTTTCCACCTCCCCCCCCCCCAAATTTAAAACATGTTTGCAACTATATTGTAGTCATTCGACGTTTCTTGGTATGCCCGAACTTCACTTTATTGTAGAAAAATGCTATACGGTATGCTTGCCATGATTCTTTGTCGGGGAAAATCGAGCTATTGTCATTTTTTTCAGAAACTCGGCTTCCAATCGCTCCATGTGCATCGTGTGAATCCTCTTGTCACATCCATTTATTTCCATAATGTTCCATTGAGTTGAAATCTAAGGAACTTGAATGATGGGTGATGGATTTACATGTGGCTTGAATGAAATCCACCAACTTGCAACTCTGGCAAACAGGCGCTTCAATTCTCTATCCTGCATATTAGTCTTTAAACGTTGACCGAACCAAAAAATAATATGTTCCTCTGCTATGCATTCCTGAAACGCCACCTATTGACATTTTGTTGAGAGATAAGATTAGATTATAACGCCACCTATTGACATTTTGTTGAGAGATAAGATTAGATTATAAGAAGAACATGTTTTACGATCGGCACTTTGAATCAACCAACTCTTATAGCAACTGTATTTCGTATTTGACCTTCATGGCACAATACCTCGAGCTTTAAATTTCATTTCACATTTTGAGATAGAAAATCTTATCTCGACAATAAGAACATCATGAAATCATCGCCCAGCTGCCAGATAATGTGAATACGCGTCCGACACGAGACGTAAAAAACAAACAACTGGATGAAAAAGACAGTGTTGTGGTCAGACTCAGCCTCCAAAATCTCCTGAACCAAACCCCAGAGGACACATATTACGGTAAGATGGCTAAGAGTGTCCTGGGGATTAGTGTTCCTTTTTATATCCTTTTATATTGCAGCTAAATAAGGACACTTACCCCTAATGTGGAGAAAAATATCGTAGTTGGGTTAAACGATAGAAGACAGACACTCGTAGCCACCGGACATTCTTAGCCTCCACACCGGCATACCAAGGGACGTTAAATGACTACGATGCGGAATTTGCTTACATTAATGATAGCTCTTCTGGTACACTGTTCGAATTTCATTGCAGTTTATCGAACAAAGCTCAAGAAACTAGTAATCCTTCGGTGGTTCCTGAGCGGGCGAAAGCAATATTCAAGTATCAATCTGATTAGCTAGAAATACGGTCTGTTCTTCGAGCGTTCCGATGTTTTACCAATGCATCAACCATTGTGGAACAGACTGTTTATACAGTATATATACTCATTACCGGTACAAAATACCTCTTCGAGGATATTTACCACTTGAAGAATGGCAACATGGACCACCTTTATTTGTATACACACCTTCTAATTGTATAATAAATGCTGTATAACCACAACTTGTCTTCCATCAGTATACTCTATTGTATTGTTAGGTATATTCCAGGAGACATAGGTGGGGGAAGGGGTGAGTGTAATATCGCTGTCATGTGTGGGTATATGCCACGTTTTCTCGTTAGCACGTCAATTTGGCAGCGCTAGCTTGACTCGACATACTCCATCTCTTGCCTGAGGACATATCGGGACAATGGTTCAAAGTAGTTTGAATCTCATAACCATTGGATAATGGCCATCTTCAATTGACCCAGGGACAGTACAATTTTATGGTCAATGATTGACCCGCTCTTAACAAAATACTTCTAACATTAATCTTAATCTTGTTTGTTGATAGTATATGTGATGGATGGATAGCGAGTTCGAATGTAGACACTCCTATAACATGATGTAGCACATGAAAAGGTGCATTGGCCCCTCAGATTAAAGAGAATCGTGTTGAAACTATTCAATGATAGATACGGAATTTGACATTGGGGATCAGGCTACGCTGAGTTACTAGCACGTACCAAATAAGTATCAAGCATTTTAAGATGGGAAAGTAGAGCCTGGACAAAAATGTATGACATGCAGGACATGTATTGAGAAAAAAGGGGGGAAACAAAAAACAAAGACAGCGTACAATAAAGTAATAACGGTGCTTCCTACCTCAAGGAAGGAGGGTCTTGTTATCTCTACCCTTAAAGTATCAGATAGACAATATAACTAGATACAGTCGATCGAGGAGGCATCCCTTTTGTATGTTAAGTAAAGGAAACATTCATTATTTTTGAACGTAAAACTTACGAGAAACAATTTTAACATGGCCCCAGGTGGTGCCCCCTATAGGTGAATCGGCAGAACAACATTCCCAAAAGATAACTTGAGGGAAGGTACTCATATACCAAATTTGGAAAGAATCCTTTCATGTCTTGAACAGTTACTGTCCGGAAATGCAATTTTACCTTAGCCCACAGGTGGCGCTCTCTATAGGCAGATAGGCATGAAAAACAATCCCAACTGGGATCTTGAGGCAAGATCCCCTAACATTAAAAATAGAAAATTGAATCTGTTCAGTTTTACCAAAATGTTAACTTGGCCCACAGGTGGCGCCACCTATAAGCAGATCGGCATGAACACCAATCCCAAGCGACACCTTCGGGCAAGGTACCCACATATTAAATTGGGAAATAATCCATTCAAGTTTATAAAAGTTGTTGCCCGGAAACATAATTTTAAATTGGCCCCCATGTGGCGCCACCTATATGTGGATTGGCATGAAAACCAATGCCAAGCCAGATATTGAGGCGAGGCACCTACGTACAAAATTTGGAAAGAATCGGTCCAGGTTTCAAAAGTTATTGTCTGGAAACACTTTTAACTTGGTCTTTAGGTGGCGGAACCTATACACGAATCTACACGAAAAACAACCTCAAGCCAGACCTTGAAGCAAATTTGGAAAGAATCCTTAAGGTTTTCAAAGGTTATTCCCTTGAAATGCAATTTTAAATTGGCCCCCAGGTGGCGCCACCTAGAGGCGGATTGTCACGAAAAATAACCCCATCTTTAGGCAAGAGACCCACTTCCAAAATACGAAAACATGGGGCTCTGCCTGATAAATCGAGCCATTTTTGGGTTGCAATTCATTGAGGCGTGGCAGAATTATACCAACACTGCAGACTACACACAAATTTCAATAACTTTCTGCTAAGATATATTGAATACATAAACTCAAACGCAATATGTAGGGGTCGGGCGAGGGATAGTTTTGGAGATGGAGGGTGGGGCTCAGCGCCCCGGGGGTGGGGATATGCTCTCGGAGGAAGTGTTAGGTGTACTGACATGAAGGCCATGGAAAGCTCCCTGCACATGAAACAACCACACTGACCAATACTGATAGGTTGATGACATTATTTTATTGCAGAAGTACAATATGAATTAACCGACGGGGGTTCTCGCAGTTAGTTTTGAATTTCGTGTCGACTTAAATGAAGGACATTTCCTTCAATTGTGCTATCAAATCATTATATTTCACATCATATAATTTACCCTAAACCTTTTACACGAACCGTATTTTATTTCAGAATTATAATATGGAATAACTGGTGGGAGAATCATTTCCTTCAATTTTGCTATCCGATATTTGTATTTCACATAATGATTTGCCTTAAAGCTTCTGCACAAACCATTTGTGTTCACACATTTAACTGACCATAATAATTAAACTCGGTTTCTAAAGTTTGGGTGCTAACTGTGCATATGATCAATTTCCTGAATTAAATTTCTGACCTTGTGGTTCCTCAGACTGACAGATGATGGCATGCAGTTGTCAGTGTGGTTGTTTCATGTGCAGGGAGCTTTTCATGGCTTTCATGTCAACACATCTACCACTGCCCTCGTGAGCATGTCCCCACCCTCGGGGAGCCGAGCCTCACCCTCTGTCTCCTAAACTAAGCCTCGCCCGATCCCATACCCTCATATATTCCAGTGGGCTCCTTGCCTCAAGATCTTGCTTGGGATTGTTTTTCGTGCCAATCCACCGCTAGGTGGCGCCACCTGGGGGTCAAGTTAAAATTGTATTTCCAGACAATGACTTTTGAAAATCTTAAGGATTCTTGCTCTTTCCAAATTTGGTGTGTGGGTACCTTGCCTCAAGATCTGGCTTGTGATTGCTTTCGTGTCGAATCGAGTATAAAGATGGCCCCACCTGAAGGCTAAGTTTAAAGTGTTTCCAGACAATAACTTTCGAAAATCTGGACCGATTCTTTCCAAATTTTGTATGTGGGTACCTCACCTCATTATCTCGCTTGGCATTGTTTTTCATGCCGATCAACATATAGGTGGCGCCACCTGGGGACCAATTTAAAATTATGTTTCCGGACAATAACATTTAAAAACTTGAATGGATTCTTTCTAATTTTGGTATATGGATACCTTGCATGAAGGTCTCGCTTTTAATTGTTTTTATGTCGATCTGCTTTTTGATGGGGCCACCAGTGGGCCAAGTTAACATTTTGGTAATACTGAACAGATTCAATTTTCTATTTCCAATGTCAGGGGATCTTGCCTCAAGATCCCAGTCCCAGTCGGTTGGGATTGTTTTTTGTGCCAATCCGCCTATAGGTGGCTCCACCTGTGGGCCAAGGTGAAATTGCATTTCCGGACAGAAACTTTTGAAGACCTGAACGGATTCTTTTCCACTGGTATGTGGGTATCTTCCCTCAACTTATCTCTTGTGAATATTTTGGTGTCGATTCGCCTGTAGGTGGTACCACCTGGGGGAGGGGGGGGGGGGGGCATGTTAAAATTGTATTCCCTAAATTTTACGTTTTTACTCTGTTCACAAGTAATGCAGGTTTCTTCTAATTAACATGCAAAAAGGATGCCTCCTCGATCGTATTCGATCGACTGTATCTAGTTTAACATGTACTGAGAACAATAGAAGTTTTTCAACTTTTTTTTTATTTCTGAAAGAGGAGAAAATAGCCACGGAAATCCCTATTTTGGGAACAGAGTAGAGTCAGTGACGTCGCGAATGTGACGTCAACAAGGGAACATGCCAGTCTATCCACAGTCACATTCTAAATTGAGGGGCTTGAATTGATTGACCTGTTGGGAACATGTTTTCATACTTTTCCGAAGTTTTACATACAAGTAGAGTGGTAGAAAGATAATAGTTCAGATAAATAATAAAAATCATCAATTTGTCGAATGTGAATAATTTTGGGGGCTAACTTGACCAGGAAGAAGCAATGAAAGCATTCCTATATTTACAGCAAAGGTTAGGCGTTCGGAGAGAAAACTGGAAAACTGACGTTCTTTCGTAAAATTCTGGATTTTAGGATTAGAAGTGAGAGGGAAGACCTAATACAACCATTTTCTATGACACCAAGGGAGTGTTTGACGCTGGGTGGGTATGTAGGCTGTGGATATACCCTTTGTTTTTCCAGAAAAATTATAAGGGTTTCATTTTTTCGTTACATAAATGGCATTTGCCCTGATGTAGTGGTGCATGCATTCTTTTTCATAAGATATATGGATATAACATATTTGCGTTAAATATTATTTGACTATTGGTGACCAAAGAAGGGACTCGACTGTTTACTTCCGGCAGAACTCTGGAGCTCACCCTGACGAGTATTGCTTCATCGCGGAGCGAAGACACATCATTATGCCAATTAGCTCATTTCTGCCCGGCTAACTTCATTTAAAGCACTAACCATGCACTGGATTAAAATAATCCACAATATATGAATTTTCTATGCAATATGGAGTAGTTGTATTGTATCATTTGCCGCGACGATGTGTGGATTACGGCCGAATTAACATATCGAGACTCTCCTATCCCTCATAGCCGGACTCTTCACCCCGCATGGCTTCTGCGAGCGTCTCTTCTGATCTCATGAGCTGCTGGCTGATGTTGGCTTATTTTGGTTCAGTGACATCATAACCCGGCTCTTCCTGGAAGATGGTGGGTCGCCTGGACACAACTGCTTGAACGCATCCCTGGATAGTTTCAAAGGACGCCTGAGTTATCGCCCATGCGTCACGAGATCAACCGGACACCTCCGGCGGCTCCAGTGCTGAATATGGGCATTTTTGAGCTGTAAATCCTTTCATACAAGCCATTCGAACCAGTCAAGATGAATAAAAGAATGATAAAGACCTAAAGAAATATTCTGAAACGTTCGAAGAGCCAAGGCATAAGGGAATTTTTTTTTTTTTGCGTTTTCTGCCGCCGCCTATACTTAAAATATCATGGTGAGTCAAAGTTACTCGTGGTGCGCATTGCACGATGGGGAGGAAACATGACCGGTTTCCAACTGTCCAACGATGTATTGTCTTCTCGCCGGTGTTTCGTGATGATCAAATCGGGCCCACAACTCGTTCTGATCATTTCAAGGCATGCCACTATCGGTCCTCAAGCGAAGGTAAACACAAGTCACGTGACCAGTCTGTACATGGGTCGTTTAAAGTGAACCGAATTTCACTTTTTGTGACCTCAACAGCCAGTTTCGTTACAATATGATCCCTTGTACAAGTATCACATAGACACGAGCGACCTCCTATCTCACATAATTCGTCCGTACATTGT
The DNA here is from genome assembly GCA_036873755.1 of Hanleya hanleyi. NCBI lineage: Eukaryota > Metazoa > Mollusca > Polyplacophora > Lepidopleurida > Hanleyidae > Hanleya > Hanleya hanleyi. Next base: position 9,868 of record JAVTVY010046207.1, on the reverse strand, counting down.
AACCACTCTGCCCCTATGTCTCTTGGTCGTAGTATATGCCGATTATCCCGGGAATTGACCTGGGGCATTCCCCCAGGCCTGGACAGGTCCCAAAAAGCCCAGGCCAGATAGGGTTAAGGTGGTGGTGGAAAAGGGTGATGCCTCTAACTCAACACCTTTTTGGGGCGATGCTGTCATCACCATTTTAGGGTGAAAAGTATCACCATGTTTCTGGCTGTGTGGTTTACCTAGACTGATAAACGTTTATGGATCATGGGACATCTCGTGAGGCACTTGATTGATCTATTCACAGTGGTTCGTGGAGAAAGTTGGAAGAACATCCGGTCAATCGTTAAGTTTCTATAAAGGTTCATTCTAGGTCACGTCATTAGTTTTAGCTCGAAAATAACGTAAGAGATAAAGCTCTTTATCATTATATTAGTCGTCGGAATTTTACATATGCATTACGAAGTATAGAACGCAATTTGAGCTTATAAAGATGCGAGACGTTTCTCGACTTCCCGCCATTTCTGCAACTCATTCTCCAGTCGTTCGCGTTCTTCTGCTACATCGACGCTCTCTTCAAATAGATCGTCCACATCGTCCGGGTTTGCGGCTATAGCCAGGACGTACTCTTTGATCTCGGCGGGAAGGACATTCAGGGAGTAATACATGACGGTTTGGGGAATTGTGTCCATGATCCTCCTGCTCGCCACCTGGCGGGAGATAAAATTCGATTACAAACTTAAAAGACCCATTTGCAAAGAAATCGGCAGATTAATTCATAATTCTAAATATACCAGGATGAAAACCGCGTGAATTATTGTTGGAGATAACAGACAGATAAAACATACAATATCTTGAGTACGATTACAGCAAACTTAATGATAAAATAATTATTCTTTCCCATATTCATCATATTTTAGGTGAAAAATAAATGAAAATTGAAAGAAATCTCACCACAGGCTGCATTGACATTCATCAAAATTAGCCGCGATATAGGATTAAATTATGTAACTGATACCCAATATAGAGTCCGATTCCAGAAATATTTCCTCGAAGATATGCTATTAGTAGATACTTTCATTGATTGAATATGATGGTGTCAACTCAATGAATATATAATCATATTCCTACATTGTGAAACACCCTGCCAGAAAATACTGGCTCGGGTGAGAATCGAACTCACGACTTAGGGGATACTTCATCTTCACCAGCCAAGTCAACTACATCGTGAAGCTCTCTACGCTGCCTTGACATTCTTGGCTGGTGGCAGAGGAATACTGCTCTGCGCCACCTAGTGGAAGTTTTAACGGCGAGAGACTTTTTGCCACCAGGAGTTGTTCCCCTTCAATCTCAAGTCGGCACACACATGAGGCGATTCATTATCGTTCGACCTTGCAGCGTGTCCCAAAATCTGATTCAATTGATCAGAAATACCGAAAGTGGCCGTGAAAGTGCACTTCCTGTATCTTTTCGGTAGAATTTCCCCGCATACTCGACACAACTCATTCTTAGTGGGGACCGTCATCTTGGGAAACCAACTACTACGTAACGCGCATTCTGATTGGATGCAGCACACCGTCTCTGCATCCAATCATCAATGAGAATTAACGTTCCAACTTTACTAGAGAAGTATGCCAAGACAATGTACAGAGCAACGTGATGTACGTCGACTTGGCTAGAGAAGATGGGGATACTTATGAATATGCATAAATAAAATGCTACATGATTTCTCCAATCGGCGGGTTTCTTCACAATCTCTGCCCTCGCCGTATATGGTTGGCGGTAAGGGACAGAAATCGTTTCAATGCCTGGATTAAATTGATTAGACCACCAGCTAATTTATTGCTTCAATTTCTCGGCCTATGGTTCTAAACCACGGAATCAATCGATTTATACCTATACCTGAATATTCTGAATATATTCTGAAAATTAATTTTATTTAATTCGCGGTCTCGATCCGTCAAGTCCGAGGTACATGTATGAAACGTTCAAGTGCTATAGAATTTAGTCCACCTATCAAAATCGAGTTTCGTGTCCGATGTTTTCTCCATCAAATTAAACATCGGACTAGAAACTCGGTTTTGATTGGTGGACTAAAGCCTAGGACTTGAACGTTTTATACCTCGGACAAGAAGGATCGAAACCGCGGATTAAATAAAATTCAGAACTACAATGAACTCTGAGATGTATTCCTAGGTCTAAATCGATTTTATTCCGCGGTTTAGAACGCATTTTACCGAAATATCGTCATTCTGCGCATGCGCGGTAGACCAAGGGTATGGAAATAGAAGTTTTGGGGTCTAGGGGAGCCCCTAGTGGTCCGATGGAGTCCAGTGAGGTATCAATGTGAAGCCTATGTGAGGGGGCATCCGATGGGCTGGGTGTGGGGTTGGAATATGGTCATTCTGCGCATGCGCGGTAGACCAAGCGTATGGAAATAGCCGTTTTGGGATCTAGGGGAGCCACTAATGGACCGATAGGGTCGAGTGAGGTATCAATGTGAAGCCTATGTGAGGAGGCATCCTATGGGCTGGGTGTGGGGTTGGAATATGGTCATTCTGCGCATGCGCGGTAGACCAAGGGTATGGAAATAGACGTTTTGGGGTCTAGGTGGGTCCCTAATGGACCGATGGGATCGAGTGAGGTATCAATGTGAAGCCTATGTGAGGGGGCATCCCACTGCGTGGATGTGGGGTCGGAATATCGTCATTCTGCGCATGCGCAATAGAGAAAGGGTATGAAAATAGACGTTTTGGGATGTAGGTGAGCCCCTAATGAACCGATGGAGTTGAGTGAGGTATCAATGTGAAGCCTATGTGAGGGGGCATCCGATTGGACTAGGGTCTCGGCCGTTGTCCACATTCTGCGCATGCACAGACAGGGAATTCTTGGAAAAGGGTGCGGAAATAGACGTGTTAGGGTTTAGGTGAGCCCTCATGATCCTATGGTGTCGTATGAGGTATCAGTGTGAAGCTCTCGTGAGGGAGCATCCGCCTGGGCTAGTGTGTCGTTCGTTGTCAATAGTCTGCGCATGCGCAGTCTGGCCGTAGTATAGAAATAGGCGTGTTGAGGTTTAGGTGGGCCCCTATTGGGCCGATGGGATCGAGTGAGGTATCAATGTAAAGCAATCGTGAGGGAGTATCCAACGGGCTGGGTGTGACGTTGAACTGACGTCATTCTGCTCATGCGCAGTAGACAAAGTGTATGGAAATAGACATTTTGGCGCCGACATGGGTCACTATGGGTCCGATGGAGTCGTATGAGGTCTTATGTTGAAGGTCTTGTGAAGCAGCATCCGATTGGACTCAGGGTTCGTCCGTGGTCAAGGGTCTGCGCATGCGCAGTCTGGTTGTAGTATAGAAAGCAGGCATGTTGGGGGATGCGTGAGGGAGTGTGTGTGTGTGGCCCACCACTATGGGTCCCTGGTTGGGGCTGGGTGGTGGTGTGGGTTCTGCGCACAGACGTCACTTCCGGGTTTCACTAAAACTACCTTCGAACACAGAAGAGTTCCAATGTTCCCCCTTAGACGTAGAGTCCGGATGTTCAACCTCCGGGTTTTTTACCGGCCCGGCCCGGCCCCACCCCGCCCCGCCCCGGCCGCAGCGCGCCCGCGCGCGGGTTATCCGGAAGTGCACGGCATCACCGGAAGTGCGCGGGTGAATGTCGGGTCAAAAGGTCAAGGTCACATCCAGGTCAAAAGGTCTCCCTTTTGGCAATGATCGGCAACAATGGTTGCGGCATCGATATACAGAGCTTGAACCCAAAAAGGGGATTGTAAATTAACCTGGCAAGGATGGACAGGTCCATTTGGACCAATCAGCGGTCGAGAAAAAGAGCCAATGACCGATCGGTAAAAGAACCAATGGACGAGTACTAGAATTTCGCTCACGTCTGCGCCTACATCCGGGTACTAGAATGCTTTCGCCTACGTCCGCGCCTACATCCGGGTACTTCTATGTAGGTGTATAAAAGCGGGACTTTTTAGGGCACCGGAGCTATACCATGACACGTGGAGAAGATTTTCCAGGGGATCCAGGAGCGCCTCCGGCGCTGTAATCTTTGTTGTTGTTGCTCACTTTTTGCACTAACCCATCAGAATAGTACGTATCACGCACTACACCCGTAAAGCTACGTATAGGCGCTAGTGTCACATCGTTTGTAAAACACGTCCCTCTGGATCCCACACCTTCATTTCTACGGTTGCAGAGCCATGACGGAGATCCAGCCCTATGCGACTCGCATTTTACAGCATGCCACCGTGGTTAATTCACTCACGGGTTACCGAGCAGTGGTTCGGTCCATGTTTGCAGATGGCGACGACAACGAGGGGCGACGCCAGATCCTGAAAGAGTTCACAGAAGCGGTCCTCGACAGAGTGCACACGATGGAGAGGTGTGCCATCACTCACCACTACTGGACTATGACAGCCATCCTTGATGCTCGGGCTATGGACCACGAGCGCTCACGCCGGAACCGGCGACGGCTGGTTGGCCTCACAATAGTCTTTGCCCTATTGACCCTGGCGCTGTGGCATTGACAGTTGGACCTCAACATAAATACGAAAGACAGTCAGAGTGTGTGTCATTCACCGTTCGTCATTGGGTCAAGCATGTCACCTGTCCTACGAGCCATCCTTCCCCTTACATCCCGGGTGGGGTTACACGTCTATGAAGATAAAGTCACCCTCGTGGAAGACCGTGGAGATGTTTGCTGGTTGCGCGCTGAGACCGTATCGAATACGGTTACGCTACACCGTGACGGCTGGACCAAATTTAAACGGGTGTTGAGCGGTGAGCTCGACGGAAACCTCATCCACATAGACAATGCCATCTACGTATACCGTGGACCCTTCTTCCCACGCCTGGGCCGTTACCAAGACCCTACGCGAGGCTTCACCCTAGACCCCGATCTGTGGACAGCCTTCGAGAAAGTGGTGCCTATTGTGGACCAGCTGTTTACACCGGACGAGCGGTCAGCTGTTCAGTTGGAGTGGGCTCGTGCCCTGAGTGAAGCGGCGGCAGAACCCAATGAACAAATTACCAAACCTAGCAATGAAGCGGAGGCAGACGATGATGCCATTGATTATCCGACTAGACTCAGTCAGCCCAGTGACATGACCACCCGATCCTTTGATCTCACGGGGTTCTCCCTATAAATACGAGAGACAGTCAAATCTTGTACCATTCACGTACTGACCATGACGGAGCATATAATACGGGCGTATCTCAGCTTGACCCCAGAGGTCTTCCTGCACGTTTATGCGGATAAGGTCGATATCATGGAGGAGGTAGGAGACATCTGTGATGCGGACCTTACACAACCGTGCCCGGCTCACATTCGTCTGTCCCGAGAGGACTGGACCAAATTCAAACGGGTGTTGTCTGGTGAACTGGACGGCGACCTCATCCACTTGTGTCACGATGTGTACATCCGACGTGGCCCCTTCTTTGCTCAATTGGCTCGGCTAGATGGTGGTACAGTCCATTTTACCCTTCACCCTGATCTATGGTCTGCATTGGAAGATGCCGCGGTAGATGTGGATCAAGTGCTTACGGAGGAAGATCGGTCATCAGACGAGTTGGACTGGTCATTTACCATGGGCAATGTGCTGGCAGAAGCCAGCGAAGAAAATCAGAAAGAAACTCCGGCCCAAGATATACCCGTTATAAATAAACGATAGAGCCAGGGTCCATCATCATTTGTCACCATGAAGAGCTGGGAGAAGGTGTTGGATAACTTATACTACAGTTCCGACAGTCCGGTGGCCTATAGTGCATTGACGGCTCTCTATCGAGCGGCCAAACCCCAAGGGATACAACGTGCTCAAGTCCGAGATTGGTTAAGTCCGAGATTGGTTAAGAAAACAAGACACCTATACCTTACATCGAGTTGCCCGTCGCCATTTTCTACGGAACCGGGTCATCGTAGGAGGACTAGATGCCCAATGGCAAGCGGATTTGGTCGATATGAGCGCCTTTGCCAAACACAACGGTGGGAATCCGTATATCTTGACGTGCATCGATATTCTGTCGAAGTATGCGTGGGTCGTACCCATCCGGACGAAAACGGGGGCGAATCTCATAGCGGCGTTCAAGGACATCTTCAAGACCGGGCGCAAACCCATGTATTTGCAAACCGACGAAGGCACGGAATTCCTCAACAGACCGTTCCAACCGTTTCTGAAAGCCCAGAAGGTGTTTTCTTCCATACGTACGAGACCAAGGCTTCCGTGGTGGAAAGGTTCAACAGGACATTCAAAGGCCGCATGTATAAATATTTCACCTATAAGAATACAAGGCGGTACATCGATGTTCTCCCGAAACTTGTGAGTGGTTACAATCGAGCCTATTACCGGAGTATAGAGAGAGCCCCCATTACCGTCACCCAACGCAATGAAGCCCAAGTCCGGCGTGTCTTGTACCCCAGGCAATCGCAGCGAACGACGAAGGAGGTGTACAAGGTCGGGGACCCTGTACGGATCAGTAAAGTCAAAGGTCAATTTGAGAAAAGTTACTTGCCCAACTGGAGCGATGAGCACTTCCTGATTAAACGGCGCCTACCCCGACAGCAGCGAGTCTATGAACTGGAAGATCTTCAAGGGGAACCGTTGCTAGGCACGTTTTACGAGACGAAATTACAGCCTGTCGTAAAAACACAGCAAGACTACTACACGGTGGAGCAGATTTTGAAAACGGAACGTCGGCGTGGCAAACTGTTTCATTTCGTCAAATGGCAAGGCTGGCCCAGTTCCTTCAATTCCTGGGTGGCGGCCAACCAGGTGAAACGACTATAAAGCCAGACACCACTACCGTCATCCTTCATTCCACGTTCGACCACGGTGCTATGGACAAGCAGCAGTTGCCTCTGAACACAGCGTCTCCCAAAACGCGCAAAGCGCAAGTGGGCTTTGTGGTGATATTGCTAACCCTGCTGAGTGTGTTGTACGGAGGTGTGTTTTACGACGTAGCCTATGTCAGCACGCTACTTAACCAACTTAGAACTCCAGCTGTGAGTGGCAGTGAAACCAGTCTACAGATAGCACCAGTCACCTCCGTGATCGAAACGAGCCCAGTCATCACCACCACCACACCACGTGTACAAGCCACAACGAGCTCCACACCGAGTATACAGTCAACACCTACACCAAGTACACCCACTACGTCTGAAAACCCACCGGATTTCATCCCTCACAGTGAACAGACAACGACGACCGACGTTGTACCCACCACCACCACTCCAGTTCACTCGTACCAAATTTACAAGAGCGGGTTACCACGACAGCGGATACACCTCGAACCATGGACCCTCGGTGGCAGCATCCCTTCACTTACGTCATCGCAGGACCGACGGGTTCCGGCAAAACGCACTTCGTCAGGAAGCTCCTTCAACACGCCGACAGCATGATCACCCCACCCATTGCCCGAGTCGTGTGGTGTTACGGAGAATGGCAGGCAGCGTATGCAGCAATGCCCCACATCACGTTCGTGGAAGGCCTACCCAACCTGGCCGATTTGGAACCCGACACCTTGGTGGTTCTGGATGATCTCATGGCGGAGACGGATGCGCGGGTCACCCAACTCTTTACCAAAGGCAGCCACCATCGACGGCTCAGCATCATCTACATTGTGCAGAATCTGTTCAGTAAAAACAAAGAACATCGGAACATCAGCTTAAATGCCCACTACCTGGTGGTCTTCAAAAACCCGAGAGATACCACTCAACTGCTGCACCTGGCGAGACAGATGTATCCCGGCCGCACACCGTTTGCGTTGGAAGCCTTCGAAGATGCGACAACCCCTCAGCACGGGTATATGCTCTTCGACCTCAAGCAAGCCACCCCCGATCACCTTCGACTACGGACCGAGATCTTTCCCGGAGAGGCCCACCACGTGTACATGCAAAAATAATGTAAACACACCCACAGTGGCTCCCCCAGCTGGAGTGTGTGTTTGATGATGGGGATAATAAAAAGAATTAATACCACAGCATGGTTGACTTTGTCTCTGTTCTCTGAGATAGATAAAAAGGGCAGAGTTGTGGGTTCTGGCATTAGTTGTACATGATGTCTTCGCGAGTACGGAAGCACGCTCCGACGCTCCGTGTATTGAAGACGGCCCCACCCGAGTTGGTCCGAACCATTGTACGCGGTGTGGACCCTGACATTGTACGCTGTCTGTGCGAGATCGGGTACAACCTGTTAAAAGGCAACGTACCACTGACTCCGGCTCAGAAGACCAAGTTGACCAAGCATAAGACAGGTCTCCGAACCTTAGTCCAGAAGCGAGTCTCTCAAACACAAAAGAAAATGGTGTTACAGAAAGGCGGCCATCTTAGCACCGTTGGCCGCTTCCGTGTTGGGTCCAGTATTGGGTGGACTCTTCGGCCGAGAATGAACCACACGAAAAAAATGGCCCTCGTCGAACCACGGTTCCTTCAAAACCTCCAATCGCCCTACCCTGTCCCACCTACGGTGAAGACCATAAACACCCTCGATGGAGAGATGCAACAGATCTTACAAAGGCCGGGGTTAAGCGACAGTGAGAAAGTACAACGGTACAATGAGACGCTTCAACGGTACATGATGTTCATGGACCAATACAAAACCCTCTCTACCCCACCAGCATCACCACCACGTGACACACGGCCGACCTCAGCACCGCTCCAACAGCCGCCATTACCAGGGGTACCACCCACAGCCCCACAGTGGGTGGAAGACGAAGTCCTGAAGAGTGTACCTGCATCGTTCAAGAAACAAGCTGGCCTGGTATTACAACGGACGAAACAGAATCCTAACATGACTTGGAATGATAAAGGCGAACTACTGGTACAGAATCAGGTGGTCCCCGGGACCCACATGACGGATTTAGTGAATGACCTGATGCGTAAACGCAGGTCGCGCACGGATCCTCGAGGATGGGAGGTCTTCGCTCAAGGCTTGAAAGACATGCATGTACCACAGGAATTGGAGGGGATTCCCCACCGCTGGGCCTTTATGCAGCGAACCCAGCAATCGCCGAGTGGCCCACTACCTTCTTGGGAATCCGAATGGGAACCGGAGTCACCCCTCAAAACACCACCACCACAACGGGCACCTTCTTTTCAGACCTTTAAAAAACCATCCTTGATCAGGACACCCCACATCTCCAGAGCCGTGACACGTAGCAAGTCAACGCGACGAACACGACGCCGGACACAACCGCCCAAGGCCTGGAACACCTATTAAAACCAACATCAGCAGCAGGACAGCTCAGTCGCCATGTTTTACCTCACCCTACCCAGTAACAGTTCGCTGGATGTGTTTCCTGACAACACCTTGGCCAAGTACGTGACCCAGTTACCGCAACCGTTGCATTTACCTGGGCGCTGGAAATGTGGCCTCGTGGATATCCAATACCCTTACTCGTGGTACAACGTGCGAGCCATTGAAGTGTGGTACGAGGTGATCTACGAAGGAAAAGACACCCGACTCACCCTCCCCGAAGGCCAATATGATACTCCCAAGGAGTTCATGGGTGGGCTGTCAAGACTGTTGCATTATAAGGCTCTACGGGAGGTCACGAATACATCAAAACCCATCAAATCCTTTCCCTTCAAGAATCGCGTGGACTTCGATTACAACGCACACAACGACAAGGCACAGCTTATCGTCACTGCCAACGCGAGTGTCGTACTGAGTCCTATCCTACAGCAAATGCTGGGTTTCGATCTACAGACGTTCGCTGGTCCCACCGCCCACCAAGGCAAGATCCCGATGGATATGAAGTCGGGTATGTACGGACTCTACGTCTACTCGGACGTGGTGGACAACCACATCGTGGGCGATATCAACACACCTCTGTTGCGGGTGGTCCCCATTAAAAAGACGTATGGAGATCAAGTCACC
>JAVTVY010046206.1:0-20598 GCA_036873755.1 Hanleya hanleyi | reverse complement strand
TTTTGAATTTGGTGCTAATACTGTTATATGGAATACGGAATAGGTCTTTCGATTATGGACGCGGATATTCTTTAATGGACGACGGTTAAATTATGAATGACGGACTAGACGCTTGTAATTGAAGGTAGAAAAATACGTGGACCCTCAATATTTAATAGAAAAGCGTACATTGAGTACATGTATTCACCTTGTCCAAGACTTCCCATTCTATACATGTAGTATCAGAATACATTATGGATAATGCTATCTGCTATCGTGGACTCATTTTGATTTTTGCTTGCTGGCTACTATTGACTGCAATACATATTGTATCGCTGGGTGTATTGAAAAGGTAAGAATCAGAGCTGCCCGCAGCAGATCATTGTGAAATGTTAGGAGATATGTCTGCAAACGAGATAATCCAGACAAAAATAACATTTGTGTCCCGGGATGGGGCGTACACAAGTAAACTGTAATTTCGATTGCACGAGCTTTGAATAAATGAATGAATCATACCGCGATTCCGCGATGATGATTAGCACGCCCGTTCTTACACTTCCTATCCAACGGCATTGTCTTTATTTGTACTTGGCGCTAAACTAGGGTCCAGGCATGAGTTATAGGTCTGTGGCCTACTTGTTTAATGAGCTTTTAATTATGAACATACATGAGGGCGGGCTTTTGACTGGGGTTTATCATCGCCGCTGTTACAAATATAGAATAGCCATATGCTGCTATCATCTACTTTTGTCTATGTTGCTCCTCAATATCAATGCACATAAAACGGAAGATTTAATGAATCTTAAACTTTACTAAATTTAATGGTACTACATTTTAGTAGATGTCAAAACTCTATTAGACCAGTCATTTTCCTGCAGTGGTACATTGTTTATAAATAGGCTAGTATTATAAAACGTGTATGTTTTATTCCATTAAGAAAAAGGCGTTTTTGGCTTTTTTTTGCGCTGATCTTACTTGCATAGCTTTAATCATGTATAGAAGTCTATAAATCAGTTTAGCATGGTATTAGTCTAATATTTCTTAGGCCTATGAGGAAAACTGCTGTAGGTGATTTTTATTTTTGTTGATGTTGTGTATACATGTATGCGAACTAAATTGATATTGATGCCAGCATATACCTATAAGACCAAAATCATGGTTATAACTGATTTAATTAAAATGGAATAATATGTAATACATTAATTTTGTTGGAATTTGAGTATGAAACATGTATAATTGAAGATTATGTATTAATTAAATACAAGAAATTTAATAGTAATGATATTTGATTCGAACGCTATAGGCCTATGGTGACGAGACTAAGTTTGATGAAAATCGGTACCGTAATGAAGTAGATTCATCTCACTGAATTTCAGATATAGGCAGAACTATAATGTCATGGAAATTGATACATGTATGGAGATGAAAAAATTCTCTACAGCAAATTTGCGGGAAATTCTTTCATGGATCATGAAATGGAGTATCCTAGTTATGCATCAGTTTCAAGTTTATATACATTTTTATCTGCTAATTGGCCAAGAAATTGACGTCATTAGTTCTCAAGTTACTTAATCGGTAATAAATGATTTGATTTGACTAAAATGAGGTGAAAACTCATCGAAATATTACCGGTTATCTCTTTTCAAAGAAACATGTTACTAAATTATGTACATTAGGCTGAATTGAGATGTACTTATTTGAGAGTAATGAATGTGTTTAGCATACAGGCACATGTGGCATTGAACTTGGAATATAATTTTCAGGCTGAGGAAAATTGGTACATGTACTACTAAATGAGAAAATAGACTTGCGCTGGTCAATGTTAGTTAGTCAGTGATTTAAGTGTACATCTAACTAAGATAAACATGATTGATTACATTTGTGATATAAATAGACATATAAAGTCCCAAGTCAGTGATGCTCCAGGTATATAATTTGTAAACCCGCAAGGGGGTTTTGAAGTTATGTTAATTAGACTGGTTGAATAAACATGTAATAGTACAGGGATTCATAAAAGTTATTTGTTGCAACCGAGCAATCAAGAATAAAATTCATTCGAAAGCTCAATCTAGTTTTTTGAATTTGGCTAACTATTCGTTTTGGTTTTTGATGAAATCGCAGTAACCAATTACCCGAAGGGATGAAACAATATAAATTCATTGAGAATGGTGATAAATTTGAAGCAATACTCAAATAAAAAAAAATTATTCTACATATTTGAGTAAAAAATTCTTAAATTTCTGACTTGTATGAATCTCTGATTACGTTGTTCAATTTTGAAGACAACTGCCTATGATATATATATGTAAATGGCACATCAATCAAATCATTTGGATTCATAGTTGTGCGGACAGAGCAGAAACTTCTGTAGATGGCCTCTTTTAGAGGTTTCTGTGAGCCGCCATTGTTGTTTGTATTGTTTATTGTATTTGCGATTATCATTTCTATTATGTATGTATTCTGGAAACTGTTGGGTGTATCCACACACATTATTGGCTTTGCATGTACATTTACATGTCTCTTCATATTACACACAAGCTAGACCATTCGCTTTGAACCACAAGGAACAATATGCTATACATGTATTCAGGAATTGTTTTGTAGCTAGGCTGGAAATTGGATAATGGCGAATGATGAAATTAAAATAGTTTCCGTCAACTGCCGGGGCCTAAATACGAAGCAAAAGAGAGTTGATATATTTCGACAGCTAAATTCCCAAAATTGTTCAATTTACTGCCTCCAAGATGTGCACCTTACGAAGAAAAGGGACGAAATGGTTGTAGACGAATGGGGATATAAAGTCTATATGAGCCCAAAATCTAACAATTCAAGAAGAGTTGCAGTGATGTTTAGAAACAATTTTGAATTCGAAATATTACGAGTTAAAAGAGATCGACAAAATGGAAATGTTGTGGCATTAGAACTGAAGACTCCAAAGTTAACCTTCACAGTTGTAAGTTTATAAGCCCCTAATAGTGATAGTCCAGAGTTTTTAATACAAAACATAGTAGAAGAATGGGACATTCAAAATTATGTCATCTGTGGAAATTGGAATTTAGTTCTTAATCCGAAATTGGATACATATAATTATGTACATATAAACCACCTAATGTCAAGGCAAACAGTTTTACAAATGATAGAGTGTTTGGATTTAGCAGATCATTGGCGAGAATTGTATCCAAATGAGAGGAGATTTACCTGGCGGCAACCCAACCCTATAATACAAGCTAGACTGGATTTCTGTTTGGTCTCGCGCAATATGTTACACGCAATTTCCAATTCCGATATCTGGCCTAGTTATAGATCTGACCATTCACCTATTATACTTACTATTAAATTTTCAGAATTTAAACGTGGGAAAGGTTCCTGGAAGTTTAATAATTCATTACTAAAGGATTCTGATTATGTAAAATTAATTAAAGAAACTATTGAGGAAACATTACAACAGTATGCCATTCCGGCTGAAAAACCTACAGCAGGTGAATACAATAGCACATTAGATGATCAATTGCTTGTTGAAATGCTGTTGTTAAATATAAGAGGGAAAACAATATCATATTCAAGTTACAAAAAAGAGGGCAAACAAAGCGTGAACTCGAACTAACAGAAAAAAAGGAATATTTTAGAAATTCAGCTGGATACAACCATGGATAAAGATAAAAAGATTGAGACATTAGAGGAAATTAATGAAATAAAAAATGAAATACAACTTATAAATAATATAAAAGTAGAAGGTATTATCAAGAGAGCGAAGATTGATTGGGCAGACAAAGGTGAAAAACCGACAAAATATTTTCTAAATATGGAACAGAGAAACTTTCTAAACAAAGCAATGACGCGAATCGAAAATGATGTTGGGGAATCTATTAGAAAACAGAATGCCATTTTAGAAAAAAACAAACAATATTATAAAAAAAAATGTATACTAAGAAAGATACAAGTACAGTGGATTTGAACAAATTTGTAGGAGACAGTACATTGCAATTATCAGAATTACAATCTGAAAATTTAGAAGGGGAGCTTTCTCCTACTGAAATGCTCAATGCTCTGAAAATCTTGATAAATTCTAAATGCTAATGAAATGAAATGAAAATTTTTGATAAATTCTAAATGCTAAAAAATGACAAAAGCCGTGGACCTGGTGGTTATACTGTAGAGTTTCACTTTTTTTTAGGAGAGACCAAGGAAAATTTTTGATAAATTCTATAAATACAGGATATAATAGGGGGAATTATCGATTGCGCAAAAGCCAGGGATAATTAGCTGTATACCGAAAGATGGGAAGCCAAAATACTTATTGAAAATTTGGCGCCCAATATCGTTGCTCAATGTTAGTTATAAAATAGCCTCAACAGCTATCGCTCAAAGGATAAACCAATGTCTCCCATTCATCATATCTGAGGAACAAAATGGATGCATGGCAGGATAATATATTGGAGAAAGCACCATAATAGTTTGATATTATGCATTATACAGAAAATCTCAAGATCACCGGAATGTTATTGATGATTGACTCTGAAAAGGCTTTTGATATTGTGGACTGGAATTATATACAAAATGTTCTTAATTTTTTTTTCAATTTTGGACCTTCAATTAAGAAATGGGTAGAACTATTTTATAATAATATACAATCCTGTGTAATTGTGAATGGTTTTTCGTCAAGGTTTTTTGAAATAAGTAGAGGCTGCCGCCAGGGAGATCCCCTTTCACCATATATATTTATACTCTGTGCTGAGATATTAGGTTACATGCTGAAAAAGAATAAGAATATAAAAGGAATAACAATTAAGGATTTTGAATAGAGATTATCACAATACGCAGATGACACAACAATTGTCTTAGATGGGTCCATAAGAAGTCTTAATTGTTGCCTAACGGAATTAAATTTCTTTGCTGGTTTTTCCGGTTTAAAAGTTAATGCAAATAAAACAAGTCATTTGGATCGGCTATAAAAAAGACAGCGAGGATGTTTATAACGCTAACTGGCAACTTGATTGGTCACAAAGTCCATTTAAGTTATTGGAAATCGACTTCAGCTCAAACCTTTCAAAAATGGTTGAAAGAAATTATGAAGACAAATTAAAGAAGATGGAAACCATGATGAAGATATGGTCCAGACGGGGTTTGTCACCTCTGGGAAGGACTGTGGCACTAAAATTGTTACTATTATCGAAGTTGAATCACTTGTTTTCGTCTCTCCCAGATCCATCAATTATCGTAATAGAGGAATTTCAAAAGACGTGTTTTGCGTTTATTTGGAATGCAAAGCTTGACAAGATATCCCGTAAAACTGCTGTTAAGGAATATAAAGATGAAGGCTTAAAGATATCATTAATAAAAGAAGTTATACAACCACAGAAGATATCATGGCTAAGACGTTTACAACATGATAGCATTTCATGCAAATTAATGTTAACAGAGATTAGTGGTCCATTGGAACCATGGGAAGTTGGGTCCAAAAGCCTAGAAATTAATGTGATAGCCCACGTAAAAAATCCGTTTTGGAAAGATTTTTTCAAAGCGTGGAGTACGTTACAGAAAAAGATCGAATACAGGAAAGATTTCTCTACTGCCTTTAAAAAGGAGATAATTTGGCAAAATGATAAAATTGCTATGGATGGTAAAACTTTCATATTTTTACATTGGCTAAGAAATGGAATAAAATTTGTGCATGACCTAATGAGTAATGGAACATTTTTACGATACCCGGAATTCAAACAGACATTTAAATGTAAGACACACTTTTTAGAATTGCAGTGTGTTCTTTGTGCAGCAAAAGAAGCCGCAAGAAACTCAACATATTGAACTTTGACAAAAGAATAGAATGCCTATTTATATCACCAAATATACTCCCTCATTGGGTGCACAAAAGGCTGTAGAACGTTTTATAGAATAGTCATGGGATCTAATTTCAAAAATCAAAAGCTAACCAAAAATGGGAGATGATTATTGGTGAAACATACATGGAACGAGAATGGCAACTGTTTAATATAGCGGCAATGAAGTCCACGACAAATTCAAAACTTATATGGTTCCAATACAAGTTGATTAAGAGGATTCTGACAACAGATAGATTTGCAAAAAAGGTAGATCCGGACGTTACTGATAAATGCACATTTTGCAGCAAATATACTGAGAGTATAGAACATTTATTCTGGGAATGTGAATTGGCGAATTTGTTGTGGAAAGAAATATATGACTGGGGTGAAATGACAACTACCTTCAAAATTGCTCTCTGCTGTAAAAATAATTTTCTTAGGAGTACATGGTAGAAGAAATGCGGTAGTTAACTTTCTCTTGACTATAGTGAAGTATAACATATATAAGTCGAAGGTAAAAGGGCAAGTTCCATCCATACAATTACAACACATATAAGGGAGGTGGGAAGAGGTGCCGACATACTGACTGCGTCACATGACTGCACAGAATAGTCTTCTGGTTAACCTATTCTAAAGCACATACCAAGAATCTAACGATTCGTGATATGTGTTGTATCTCAGGTACGCTTTTATTGCACATGATGGAAACATACATGGAAATGTAGAGAGCTATGATGGAAATGCTCTGACAACTCGTATACTGATAATTGGTGAGCTGTTTCGCTGTGACAACTCGTACATTGGAGATTGGTGAGCTGTATCGTCGTCAGATGTAAATGACGGCATTTAACACAAAAGACTAGTCTGTAAGGCCCGATTTGCAAGATATATATGAAACTGACATACATAATTTAAAAGGGGAACCAGACAAGTTTAATAAATATTGGTCCTCTTTCTATATGTTGTTTCGTAAATAAGGATGTGTAGGATATAGAGGATCTCACACGAGTGGCTATTTAATATGAAAGTTTTGACGAGTTGAGTAAATTGTATATGTTGCGAGCTTTAGCTTTAGTGCTTTTTTCTGAAGGTAAAGATGTGCACTTCAGGTCATGAAATTTGTATTGGGGAGTTCATGTAACAATACTCATGTCAGTATGTATAATATTATATCGCCTCTTGCTTTTGCTATTATCTTCAAATATTAACTGTTTTCAATAATAGGCCCGCAACTTTTTATGTCGAGATATATTCTCTTTTCAATCGCCGAACTATAGCTTGTATTATATAAGTTATAACATATAGTTTCTCTGTGGCTTTGCATGTGTCGGGATAAATATATATTATAACTAGAAAATGTTGAGAGATACTGTATCTGTACATGTATATGTAGTATGTTATGCACATATAACTGTTTTTATGCCTTTGAATGATGTGTGGATTAGAAAAAAAGAAAAATGAATAAAAAATGTCAATTATAAAAAAATGTTATGATGCATTCGCGTGACATAACGATATCACGCAAACGGTTTTTATTTTGAACAAAGACCTGGCTATAGTCGCACATGAAGTGAAAATATAACAGCGTTTCGCAAGACAAACTGTAGTTTAATTCAGAATAGATGTGTAGCCAGTTGTTTTCCTCTATATCCAGTTCGGTTCTATTTTTATGTTTTTTAGTCAATACTTTGGTGAAACATGAAAAAAGCGTGTTTCCGCCGCGAAATAAATGGATTATTTCTCGCGTTTTCGTATTTTTCCCACAATATATGAGAAATCATGGCTCAGGTCAGCCTCCATAATTTCGTATTTTATTCTTCACCCGCAATCAGTAACTCAACAATCATAGTAGCCACAATCAGAAACTCACCAATTAGTAGGCACAATTAGAATCTCACCAATCATAGTACCCACAATCAGTAACTCATCAATCATTGTACCCACAATCAGTAACTCATCAATCATATTACCCACAATCACTAACTCACCAATCATAGTCCCACACATTTCGTTGCTCATTGACTCATTGATCACTAACTCACTAAATAAATCATTCAGGGACTCAATCACTCACTGACTCACACCTTCACACACTGACTCATTGCTCATTGATTCATTTACTCACCAACTCACTGACGCAATCATTCACTGACGCAATCAGTTGTTTACTCATTGACTCATTTACTCAACCATTCACTCATTCATTTCACTGCTCATTGATTCACTAACTCAGTGACTCGACCATTCACTGGCTCAATCAGTTATTTACTCATTGACTCATTTACTCACAAGGGCGGTTTCAGGGAATCCGGTTTAGACAGCCGTGTTCGGTGTCAACTTGAAGCTCTTGCAGCCCATAGTAACGCTACATTGGTTTCAGCGCAGAATAGCCAGCGGAAGGCACAGGAAAATGTCTGTTTTGGAAAAACCGCCGCACGAAGAAGACAAACGGACTGGGAGAGATAGTAAAGGACCGCCGTAGGGCGGCTGCCCTGAAGAAAACATTTACCACCGTCAATAAAACTAGAGGCCTAGTGTGAACCTGCCGCTCCTCTCACATGAGCAATATAAATCTCCGGTATAGACAGATGAAGGGCATTCAATAAGGCGAAACAGAACTGGGACCGGGAGAGAATAACCCAGCTAGAAATTTAGAAAATTTTCCCAATTTCCGACTTTCTAAATCTTGTGAAATTAGGGAGGGGAGGGGTGGAGGGGGGAGGATATTAGTCAAACATTAGTGTTCAGATCAAACCATCTTCTTGTAAGACTGAATTGTTCGTGGGGCTTTTGTCCGGGCACCCTTTTACACAGACCCACAAATCGTCACAAAAGTACCCAATTCCAATAGGCTTGTGATTTACCACACACTATGCTACCAAATTTGAAGTGTGTAGCTGCAATGGTTTGGTTTCTAAAGCATTAACGTCATTCTGTGGACATTTTCCATTTGTTGCCATGGAAACTGCAAAAACACCAAGCACACAATAATGCTACCAAATTTGAAGTGTCTAGCTGCAATGGTTCTGTTTCTAAAGCGTTAACCTCATTCTGTGGATGTTTTCCATTATGTTGCCATGGAAACAGCAAAAACTTATCCAATTTCAATAGCCTTGTGCTTTACCACCCAACATTGCTGTACGCCAGATTTGAAGTCTCTAGCTACAACGGTTCGGCTTTTAGAACGTTCACATCCTCATTTGAATATTTTTCGTTGCCTTGGAAACAACAAAAATAAAAAAATGTCCCCGATTTCAATGGTTTGTGCTTTACCATACAACAATGCCGTATACCAAATTTGAAGTCTCCAGCTGCAACGGTTCGGCTTTTTGAGCATTCATGTCGTAATGTGAATATTTTTCGTTATGTTGCCATGGAAACCTCAAAAAACACCAAAATGTCCCCAATTTCAATAGGCTTGTGCTTTACCATGCCACAATGCTGTATACCAAATTTGAAGTCCCCATCTGCAACGGTTGGGCTATTAGACCATTCACGTCGCAATGTGGATATTTTTCGTTATGTTCCCATGGAAACCACAAAACCACCAAAATGTCCCCAATTTCAACTGGCTTGTGCTTTACCACCCAACAATGCAGTATACCAAATTTGAAGTCTTCAGCTGCAACGGGGCACCTTTTAGAGCGATCACGTCGTTATATGGATATTTGTCGTTATGTTTCCATGGAAACTACAAAAATCAACTAAATGTGCCCAATTCCAATAGGCTTGTCCTTTACCACACAACAATGCAGTACACCAAATTTGAAGACTCTAGCTGGAATGGTTCATCTTTTAGAGCGGTTACGTCGTTCTTCCAGCCAGCCAGCCAGCCATCCAGCCAGCCAGCCAGCCGGACAGCCTGACGACATGATCCCATCCAGCACATATGCAGATGGGATAAAACTTGGATCCTCCCAAGCCCGGCGGACAACAGCCGAAGTGAACCCCTGCCGTCAACGATACAGCCCAACCAGTCCAGGATGTCGACGGGAGTGCGAGGACCCAGGGTCATTTATGCCACCGATTTTGGCCTGCCGGCGATCAATTGGTTCTTTGCATCCCCGGGCAATGTACCTATCCCACAGGGTGAGATACGGCGAATCCCCCCAAGGCCGGTGGACAACAACAACAACGGGTCGAAGTGGCCCTCCCTCGCCGCTACCGCCCAAGTCCGGCTATTACATTAACCAGTAAAACGACCGACAATGGTGAACAATTCCATAACATCCCTTTTAAGGGCTAACGAGATCCTCCGAAAAAGGGTTTCTAACTATACACAATAATTCTATATTCTCGTAGTCTCGCTCGATATTTAAAAAAAATATTTGAACCCAGACCTAATATAGCGAGTTAGTAACCACAATCAGTAACTCGTCAATCATAGTAACCACAATCAGCCACTCACTCAACCACACACAATCACTCACATACACATGATCACTTACACACAATTATCCACACCTACACAATCACTCAGACAATCACACACAATCACTCACACAATCATAATAACTAACACACAATCACTTGCACATAAGCACACACACAATCATACATACAGTCACAATCATGCATACAATCATACAATCACTCACACACAATCATGCACACACAATCACTCACACAATCGCAATCGCAATCGCACACACAATCACACACACCCACCCAATCACTCAGGCAATCACGCACAATCACTCACATGATCACACACAATCACACACACACTCATAATCTCTCAAACAAAATCACCTGCACATAATCACAGACAAACAATCATGCATAGAATCACAGAATCACACAATCATGTATACAACCACACAACCACACACACAATCACTCACACACAATCACTTACACATAATCACTCAAACAAAACACACACAATCACTCACACGCACAATCACATCCAGATATAATCACTCACACACAATCTCTTGCACATAATCACAAACTCACAATCATGCATACAATTACACAATCACACACACAATCACTCACACACAATCACGCACACACATCATCACACACAACCACTCACGCACAATCGCAAACACAATCACAATCACTAACACGCACAATCACACACGATGATGCACATAATCACAGACGATCATGCACTTAATCACTCACACACAGTCATACACAATCACTCACACGCACAAACACAATCCCTCACACACACAATCACACACAATCATGCATATAATCACACACACAATCAAGCTCGTGATCACTCACACACAATCATTTGTGTGTGTGATTGTGTGTGTGAGTGATTGTGTGCATGCTTGTGTGTGATTTTGTGTGTGGTTGTGTGAGTGATTATGTGTGTGATTGTGTGTTTGAGTGATTTTATGATTTTTCCATTGAGTGATACGTGCATGATTGTCTGTGTGATTATGTGCATCATCGTGTGTGATTGTGCGTGATTGTGCGTGTTTGTGTGAGTGATTGTGTGTGAGTGATTGTGGGTGTGTGTGATTGTGTAATGTGTGTGATTGTGGGTGTGTGTGAGATTATGCGCATGATCGTGTGTGTGATTATGAACGTGATTGTTTGTGTTAGTGATTGTGATCGTGTGATTGTGAGTGAGTGATGGTGTGTTTGATTGTGTGTGTGAGTGATTGTGTGTGTGTGATTGTGATTGTATACATGCTTGTGGGTGTGCTTATGTGCAAGTGATTGTGTGAGTAATTATGATTGTCCGTGTGATTGTGTATGTGTGATTGTGATTGTGTGTGTGATTGTGTGAGTGATTGTGTGTAGGTCATTGTGTGTGAGTGGTTGTGTGTGTATGATTGTGGGATTATGTGCATGATTGTATGTGTGTGTGATTATGTGGAAGTGATTGTGTGTGACTGATTATGATTGTGTATGTGATTGTTTGAGTGCTTCTGGGTGATTGTGAGAGTGTGAGCGATTGTGTGTAAGTGACTGTGTGTGAGTGATTGTGTATGGGTTGAGGAGTTACTACGGTTGACGAGTTACTGATTGTGGTTACTAGCTCGCTATGTTAGATCAAGGTTCAAATATTTTTTTTTTAAATATCGAGAGGACTACGAAAATATAGAATAACTGTGTATAGTTAGAAGCCCTCTTGCGGAGGATCTTGCTAGCCCTGTTATGGGATTTTTCACCATTGTCGGTCAATTTACTGGTTAATTACAAGCGTCTAGTCTGTCATTCATAATTCAGCCGTCGTCCATTAAAGAATATCCGAGTCCATAATCCAAAGACCTATTCCATATTCCATATAACAGTATTAGCACCAAATTCAAAAAGACAATCATAGTATACATAAACATAGGTTTGTTTCCTGCAAGAGAGAAGCGGTCAACAGTTTTCAATGTTGCCGGTAAGACATCATCATGTTCCAAAAATATCAAGTCCGTATCGCTGATCAGTATTCTTAATCCATAATATTCGTTGTGAAGTCGTCATCTAAAGAATGATGTATCTCAGTCACGCTTTGATTGTGCTGTTCATATGAGTACCTTGAGGATCTTGAAGTACATGGTTAATGTAATAGCCGGACTGGGCGGTAGCGGTGAGGGAGGGCCACATTGGTGGTGGTTGTTGTTGTTGTCCACCGGCCTTGGGGGATCCGCCGTACCTCACCCTGTGGGAAAGGTACAATGCCCGGGGGTGCAAGGAAGCAACTGATCGTCGCCAGGGGCCAACATCGGTAGTATAAATGGCCCTGTGTCTTCGCACTCCCGACGACATCCTGGACTGAATCGGTGACGGCAGGGTTCACTTCGGCTGTTGCCGACCGGCCTTGGGAGGATCCAAGCTGTTTTATTGACGGTGATGGATGTTTTCTTCAGGGCATCCGCCCTACGCTGGTACTCTACTTTCTCTCTCCCGACCGATATGAACTCCCATACTGGCATCCGCCTCACTGGGCTCTTGGCTCTGACCCAGTCCGTTGGTAGTTTGCCTGTCTTGTTATTTATTGTTTGCCGCTGCGGTAATTTCAGCTTCCCAGTTTTTTTCGTGCCTGTTGCTCATCTTGAAAGTTTTGAGAGGTGTGTTGACGAGAGGTACGTCATCCACCAGTTTATATATCCGTCGTGCCATAAACCCACGCTATGACGTCAGTCAGTTATGAATAAGTAATGAAGCCACCCCAACCCGCATTCTGATTGGTCAAAAATGGGCTGCAGTTTTTCCAAAACAGCCATTTTCCTGTGCCTTCCTGGTAAATATTCCATGTAAGGATCACGAAAAATGACGATCTTTTTAGTATCAGCGGTTTTGGTGGCTTTGTAACATAAGGCTACAAAGCAGGGAGAGGTTGCGGAATTGTCTGTGTTTGGGATGCATCATACACCTATGTTCATATCACCGGTCTTGGCGGCTTTTCATGCATCTCTTCAAACAGGCTCTGACGGTGTTGTCGGCATTCTGAATCAAGTCCTTTCAGGACCAGCGCTTATGTCATTTGGAAGGTCTTTCACATATCTATTCAAAGTCATGGTGTTGTTGGCATTCTGAATAAACTATTTTCAGTGTTAACGATTTTGGCGGCTTATAAACCTTGCGGAGGTTACAGACTTGCGGTAGTCCAATTAATTCTTTGCTCTATGCAAGGGTCGTTGTTGACAGTGTTTCGGTCTCTTGTTGACCCTTATACTCTCAACTGTGATGGTGTTGTTGGCATTGTGAAACAAGTTATTCTAGTGTCAGCGGTTTTGGCGGCTTTGTAACGAAGGCCTACAAAGCAGGCGGAGGTTGGAGACATGTCGAGGTTCATGTTTGGGTTGAATCACGCACCTATGTTCATAGCATCGGTCTTGTCGGCCTTTCATGCATCTCTTCTAACAAGCTCTGGCGGTGTTTCCGGCATTGTAAATGAAGTACTTCTAGTACCAGTAACTTTGTGAGGGGAAGGTTTGAACGTGACGGAGATTCCGGACTTGCAGTTGTCTGAGACTTGATCATTTTTTCTAAGAGCCGGCGTTGTCGGGCTTTGGGTCTGTCATACCCCTATGTCAATCTAGCACCGGTTTTGTCGTCCTTTCATACATGTCTTCAAATGGACTCTGACGGTGTTGTTGGAATTCGGAATGAAGCCCTTTTAGGACCAGCGGTTTTACCGTCTTTGTGAGGTAGACCTATAAACCTGGAGAAGGTTCCTGACTTGCGGTACTCCAAGATTCAACCTTTGCTCTATGCAAGGACCGGAGTTGACGGTGTTTGTGTTTGTCAAACACTGATTTCTACCAAGCAGCGCTGTTGCGGTCTTTCGCCATTTGGAATGCTTTCGCACATCTCTTAAAACTGACGTTGTTGTCGCCATTCAGAATCAAGTCTTTGTAGTGTCAGCGGTTTTGGCGGCTTTGTAACCGAAGGCATGTTTGGATTGCATCATACACCTGTGTTCATAGCACCGGTCTTGCCGGCCTACTCCTTAAAAACTATTACCTACCGTCTGACCCAACTTCATGAGGTAGGGTCGGGATAAAGCCAACAAAGCATTTTTAAGGATGGCCTTGTGATGATATTATCTCATTTTGATAGCTGAAATAACAATGAACCTGCTAGTTACGAAACACAGATACCCAACCTTAAGGCCTTATCCCGCTGTGACAATCGATTGGCATTCCTCCCTAACACCACTTTGACACCTGACTTGGCGTTCACAGATCACTAACACCGATTTGACTCTCGACATCGCGAACATTCCTCCCTAAGACCGCTTTGACTCTCGAAATTGACGGAAATTCCTCCCTAACACTGCTTTGACACTCAACTTCACGTACATTCCTCCTTGACCCTAACATAACTAACCCTAAATCCTATCCTGATTCCTCTCTAACACCGCTTTCACACTGTACGCCGCGTAGATTTCTCCCTAACACCGCTTTGACTTTCGGCTTCACATACCTTCCTTCCTAACACCGCTTTGACACTTGATTTGACATTGACTGCTCCTTAATACTGCTTTGACTTTCGACTTCACGAACATTCCTCCCTAACACCGTTTTGATACTTGACTTAATGTACCTTTCTCCCTAACACCGCGTTGACACTCGACTTAATTCATTTTGATACCTGAAATGAACCTGAACATGATAGCTACGAAACATACCTAACCTTAAGTCCTATCCTGATTCTTCCCTAAGACTGCTTTGACACTCAACTTCACGTACATTCCTCTCTAACAGCGCTTTGACAGTTGACTTCACGTGCATTTCTCCCTAACTCCGCTTTGACACTCGAATCATTTCATCTTGATAGATGAACTGAACCTGACACCGCTTTGATAGTCTACCTCACATACATTCCTCCCTAACCGCTTTGACTGTCGGGTTCGCGTACTCCCTAACACTGCATCGACACTTGACTGCAAGTACATTCCTCCATAACACCTCTTTGACAGTGGACTTCACGTACATTCCTCCCTGACTCCGCATTGACTCTCGATTTCAGGTACATTCCTCCCTAACACCGCTTTGACGCTCGACTTATTTCATTTTGATAGCTGAAATGAACCTGAACATGATAGTTACGACATATGCCTAGCCCAAGTCCTATTATGATTCCTCCCCAACACCGCTGTGATAGTCTACCTCAAACACATTCCTCCCTAACACGACTTTGACAGCTGACTTCACGTACATTCCTACTTAACACTGCTTTGACACTCGACTGCACGAACATTCCTCCCTAACACCGCTTTGACAGTGCACTTCACGTTTATTCCTCCGTAAGTCCGCTTTGAGTCTCGATTTCAGGTACATTCCTCCCTAACAGCGCTTTGACACTCGACTTATTTCATCCTGATAGTTGAAATGAACCTGAACATGATAGTTACGAAACATAGCTAACCCTAAGTCCTATCCTGATTCCTCCCTAACACCGCTTTCACACTCTACGTCACGTATATTCCTCCGTAACACCGCTTTGACTTTCGGCTTCACATACCTCCCTCCCTAACACCGCTTTGACACTTGACATTGACTGCTCCCTAACACTGCTTTGACTCGACTTCACGAATATTCCTCCCTAACACCGCTTTGCCACTGGACTTAATGTACCTTTCTCCCTAACACCGCTTTCACACTTGACATTGACTGCTCCCTAACACTGCTTTGACTCTCGACATTTCATTTTGATACCTGAAATAAACTTGAACATGATAGTTACGAAACATACCTAACACTAAGTCCTACTCTGATTCCTCTCTAACACCGCTTTGATAGTCTACCTCACATACATTCCTCCCTAACACCGCTTTGTCTGACGGGTTCACGTATCTTCCTCCCTAACACAGCTTTGAAACTTGACTGCTCCCTAACACCGCTTTGACTCTCGACTTTGTGAACATTCCTCCCTAACACCGCTTTGACAGTTGAGTTCACGTACATTCCTCCTCAACACTGCTTTGACACTCGAATTCACATACATTCCTCCCTAACATCGCTTTGACAGTTGACTTCATGCACATTTCTCCCTAACTCAGC
Source organism: Hanleya hanleyi (assembly GCA_036873755.1). Classification (NCBI taxonomy): domain Eukaryota; kingdom Metazoa; phylum Mollusca; class Polyplacophora; order Lepidopleurida; family Hanleyidae; genus Hanleya; species Hanleya hanleyi. Next base: position 4,328 of record JAVTVY010046206.1, on the reverse strand, counting down.
TTTGACTCTCGATTTCATTTACATTCCTCCCTAATATCGCTTTGACACTCGACTTATTTCTTTTTGATACCTGAAATGAACCTGAACATGATAGTTACGAAACACACCTAACCCTAAGCCCTATCCTAATTCCTGTCTAACACCTTTCTCCCTAACATCGCGTTGACTCTCGCAATTCACGTACATTCCTCCATAGCACCGCTTTGAGAGGTGATTTCATGTACATTCCTACCTAACACTGCTTTGACACGCGACTCCACGTACATTCATCCCTAACACCGCTTTGACAGTTGAGTTCACGTACATTTCTCCCTATCTCCGCTTTTACTTTCGATTTCACGTACATTGCTGCCTAACACCGCTTTGACACTTCACATTTCATTTGACAGCTGAAATGAACCTGAACATGATAGTTAGGGAACAAACCTAACCGTAATTCCTATCCTGATTCCTCCATAACACCGCTTTTGACACTCTACCTCACATACATTTCCTCCCCAACATCGCTTTGACTGTCGGCTTCACATACCTTCCTCTCTAACACTGCTTTGACACTCGACTTATTTCATTTTGATAGCTGAAATGAACCTGAACATGATAGGTACGAAACATACCTAATTTATACATTTGTATACAACATAATTATCCTTTTAAAATATTATTGTATGAATCTTAACACTCGTTAAATCAGCATATATATTTAAATACGTTTTTTTACTAATTGCACTGCGTATATTGGTCAATGGAGCCTATTATTGGACCTCGTGTCTGTTAGTTCTTTATGGAAAAAAATAAAAAAATAAATAACCATAAGTCCTATCCGCATTCCTCCCTTACACCGCTTTCACACTCTACGTCACGTACACTATTTCTTGGAACTTGAAAAACAGCAAAAGAATGTTTAGCAAAAGGCAGCTTGACTTTCATTAAGGAACTAAAACTAGCTGGTTAGTTAAAAGAAATGGCATTGAATTCAATGTCTTTACCGTTACAAATTTGTCTTTTCCGTTATCACCTGAAAATAACATGGGCTAGAATGGGGAAAACTTTTCTATCCATTTTCGGGGGTTAAGTTCAATGAGTAGCTTGGCTGATAGGAAAACAGTCATTGTGTACAACGTCTTGAATAATTCCATTTGGTAGCCGAAATGAACCCCAAAATGCACAAATTGAATTTAAGATTTGTCTTTATCGTTACTTGTACATTTTCACGAAAATCTGATGAAATGTTGCTTTTAGACTTTTGTATCAAATGGTTTACTAGAAGTAATTATCTTGAAAATAACTCTACCTGAATTAATATAGTATTTTCGGCTGTGTCCGGGCGAATCGACATGATCTTTTGCGGCAAACATTTCGGCAGCAAATAATATGAAATGTTCATGTATGCAATATATTTCTGAATCAGAAATGATCTGTTCTGGTTTTAATAATAAGTCAACAAAATGAAAATTGGATAGATATCGGCTAAATTACCCTCTATTGATTACCATTTCCGGCGAATGCAAGTGAAATTTCCGAGGAATAGGCCAAACTTTATTCCATTACAGACGTAGTCCCCTGATGTACACTTCCGTGCCATATAAAGTTCACAAAATGGCTGACGGCCAGTGCGAGAAAAATATCAGATATCTTTAGGTGCTCAAAAACTTAACTGACGATCAATTTCATAGAAGGAAAAGTATTGGAATGTGAGGTATGTGGTCTGTGTGGGTAATATATTTGTTTTTGAAAGCACTGTTTAATGCAAACATCAATGTGTCCTCTACTTTTGAGCTGGTGTCATCTCGGCAAGGATTTTTCAGTGGATATAAGCGGTGCAGGATTACAACTGTTTGAGAAATATTATAGGCGAATCAAGGGTGAGTGAGTGAGTGAATAGGGTTTAACGTCGCTTTCAACATTTTTTCAGCTATATCACGACGGGGAAGGGAAGGGAGGGGGAGGTGCAGGGGTACCTTCTTGTAACAGAGCAAATCTAATACTTAACTAGAGAGATCAAAATTACTGCTGTCAAATTTTGAATTTTTGGGTAAACCGGATAATAGAGAAATCTCCCTTGAAACAAACGTATGAGTTTTACGGCTCAAATTGGACAGTCAGAAATGCGGAGAAAGAGACAGAGGAAACAATTTGCAGGCCGCGATATTATCAAGATAATGACTTGTAGTGAACCGATCCACACAACATTTATAGTATTGGAGAGGTCAAAGAATTTTCTTCAATTCAAATTGATATGAAGATGCAGACCCTCTGAAACCACTTTTGCTTCATAAACCTCTCCGAGGCATATCCATATTAATTTTGTGGAGCTTTTTCATGGTTGACAGAGTCCAAGAATATGAAAGGTTCTCGGGTTATTTAACTGATTGATCTTCATAATTTGATGAGATCAGTCCCAAGACATCCACATAATAGAATATATGTAGGAAGATCTAGAAATTTAAATTTACATGATTTTATCAGACATTTTGTAAAGACCAAAATATTAAAAATTGCGTTGAAATATAAACCCCCTGCCATTCAGAAGGAACTAAAATTGTTCAATAATAGTTTTTATTCACAATGTATAACTAATTGAGTCATTATGTCATATGTTCACATCCCATGATTTTGGAGGACTTAGTTTCAGTGATTCAACCTAACACAGTCTGCAACTCAACGTCACAATAATGTCCTGCTGTCAACGTCAGCCATTTGGGACGTGAGTGTAATGTAAGGGATTGGCGTATACACGAAGGATACACATGACACGGAAGTGTAGATCAACCGCGGTTTGAAGCAAACGAAATTATCCCTGTCGAGTGGTGATGGAATGGGATCAACGCTGATTCTGGTGAATAACAGCAAGTCAATCAGTCAGTATGGCGCATACTATTAAGGAATAGGCGAGTGATGCTCTCTTGAATATCCCGGCTTGAGGAAATACACAGAATATAATTTACACTACTTGATGTTGTTGTTGTAATTTTTGCCGCGTGAATTTATGTGTAAATGAACCCCAGTAAATCACAATTACATGTATTTTGCGCCATCATCCACCCCTAATTTTAGTTTTAAATTGCAATACTTACAAACATACGGAGCCCTGATCTCTATTCCTGGCGGAATAAAAGCCTGATTGAGAAAGGGCCCCAGCAAAATTACACCGACCGACAGCGAGTGATTCCGGCATACGTTTAAAATCATACTGCGCAGTGCTACCGATTCGTTCGAGAATAATAGACTCTGCCATACTCAGATGTACATCGTGCAGAAGGTTGGCCACCTGCAACCGCACACTTGCCTTCAGCCTTATCGTAATCTTCGAGAAACGAGCAGATATAGTTCTTTTTCTATTACCTACAGTAGTTCAGGTAGAATTTGAAGGTTGACTGTGTGGCAGAGACTGCTTGGCAACAAAATTAATGTTAGGGTAAAGTGCAAGGTTATCTCCCCTCCTCTCGGATGGCTTGAATTTCTCATTAAAAATATCTATGTGAAATTTGGCAACACAATATATCAGCAGCATATAGGTATTCCAATGGGTACTAATTGTGCACCCCTGTTGGCCAACCTGTATCTGTTCTCTTATGAATATGACTATATGCAGGCGCTTTCAAAAACCGATCCATTCAAAGCCCGTTCCTTCTCATTCACCAAACGCTATATAGACGATCTTCTCGCTGTGGATAATCGCTATATAAATGACGCAGTGAAGGATATATATCCACCTTCACTGGATTTGAAGGAAACTAAGATAGCCCTACAGGCACATCTTATTTTGATCTCTATCTCTATAAAAATGAAGCGGGCATTCTCTCTCGTCGACTTTATGACAAAAGAGATGATTACAATTTCGACATCGTAAACTATCCCTTTCTGCATAGTAATATTCCAGTGGGACCTGCATATGGCGTATACATATCTCGCTCAGTAGCATTTGCTAGATCCTGTGTTAAATGTGATGATTTTAATCAACGTCACAAAACATTGTTGCAGAAACTTATAAAACAGGGCTATTCCACCAAGCGCCTCCACTCAAAGTTTTCTCAAATTTGGCGATACATATCGCATGCTGATAGCAAAATACGAACGTAGCGTGCAAGATCTATGGCGCTACGTTTCGTAACTTGTGTCTAATTCCGCTTAACCCGGGGCTAGGGGCCGTATGAACCCATGTACTTCAAGATCCTCATGGTACTCATATGAACAGTCACAATCAAAGCGTGACTGAGATACACCTTTTTCTTTAGATAACGACTCTATAACGAATATTATGGATTAAGAATACTGATCAGCGATACGGATTTGATATTTTTGGAACATCATGATATCTTGCCGGCATC